>JAHZNC010002827.1:0-14137 GCA_027744095.1 Zhuqinia jingwanae | reverse complement strand
TTGTTGAATAGGAAAGCGTCACATTTTAAAGCGCTAACATCCTAGTGTATTCTTTCGTGACGAAATACAATAACGATCAATACAGACTATTGCAGACCATATTTTTCAAACATATTTAAGTAATGAGTATTTTTTTAGATACACATGGATTACATCTTTTATTTTTCTGTCAAGCGAAACTACTATAATGAACTAGTTTTAATTTATGATATGGTGATATTGGCTTAAATATAAATGATACAAGTTTCAAATTGAAAATAAAACAAAAAAGGAGCATGCGTTACAAAGGAATGCATATACAACAAACACATATAATAATATCTTGCAACCTTTACAAAAGTTCATCGAGAGAAAGTTAAGCGATTTGAACAATACTTACATTGCCTTTCTAGTGCTCTGTTGTGTTTTTGTGTTATGTGTAGTCAAAAAGGGGAAATGTATACCAGGGGCAAATGATTTTGAGAGAAAATGAAAAAGATGTTGAAAGCGAGTGCTGAGTCAGCACTGCTGACTGCTGGAATTGCTTGGATTGATGTACTGCGTCAAGATAACCACGGGGCATTAGAATCAAGGGGAAAAAATAACTTCCCAGTGCAGTGTATTGAATGCGTTATGTTGTATGTGGGTCTTTTCCTCATGATTTGATTACTTTTTTTAGATGTTTTATATATGTCATACCCAGCATAGTACAAGTATATAGTGAAAAGGTTTGAAAAATTCTTTGAAAAGTTGGATATACGTACAAAGAAATAAAAATATAAAGATCTAAAAGCATTAAAGTCGAAGACGCGAAGGAAAATACAAAGATAGAACGATGTGTGTTGGAGATGGAAAACAATTAACTGTCGTAAAGTTGTATGACAAAAGCATTTTATTATATTTATGTGTTTACATTAAATACACATTACATTCTAACCCCCCGGGGGTCTACCTTGAAATAATAGACTTGAAACCTTCCCATTAATTAATTATTCATGTGTTCCAAGTATGAGCTAAAACGGGAAAATGTATCGCGAATTAGAATGCGGATAGATGGTCAGCCAAAGTCCGCATAACCGAAAATCATTTGCCATGAACAGCGCCATGTAATAACTTTTGATTTAACTTCAGTCCCCAGGCCCTAGAGATGGCCAAAGGGCCAACTGTCCAATTTTGACTGGCACAGAATATGACTGACCTGTTTGTCTTAGAAATTGTATTTTGTACGCACTGGCTTGGTTGATGAATTTGAAAGCTTTCTTATTTTTAGATCTTGTTGGTTTGTTATGTACATCCACATCATTTTAATAAGTAAATTACAGCGTACAATACAATTTACAACAGTTGGGTTCGAACATAAAAACACGCAAAAATATGCTACAAATTTTTGTATCATGATTCATGAAACGATGAAATTATATGATCCTACACAGATGCCCGTCATATCTCTCTCTCTCCCTTTGAAACTTTATCTTTATAACCTGCTGCTATATTTACGAAGCAGTGGATTTCTCTGCTCTAGTTTCACGGATCCAGGAATCAAATATAAAGAACCACAGCACAAGTGTCCAAAGCCAAGAACACTGAACACTCGCCTAGATACGCATTGAAATGTTGTGGTTGTTTTGTTTAGCCGAATGCGCATCATTTTACAACACTCCAATGATGATGATATGGATATGATATATATATGATGTTGTTTTGTAATATTATTATGTTGTGTTGCGAACAAATATTATATCTTACTGGAACTGGACCGTGGATTTTTATCAACGCGGTAGCGAGGTAGGTAGTGGCTGATATCGGTGCTGTATGGATGATGGAGAATGGAGAAAGTGGTTGTCTACATGCATCTATTGTACGACACACAAAATACGGATGCACAAAAAAGTTTCGATGAAATCAATGAATGAATGTACGCACTCCGCAGTATATGTAACATTCTAACTTCTCTATTAGAATGTATTATGCGAAAGCGGAAATTGAAGGATGAGAAACCAATGCGGAAACGATGCATCTATTTAATATATTTTTTGACGAAGCATATTTTTTTGTGACGGTGTATGAATCTTTTAATAAGAAAAAAATAATTCATACAAAACTATAACTCAAACCCCAATACCAAAACTGGAGTGGCTGGAAGGATATTCATTTCCTTGCGATCAATCCGACTTCTGACTGTGAGTTCACTATGCACATAATGGATTTGGTGATACTTTGCCACATATGTGGCTTTACTCATTTGACAGTTAAAGTTAACCTTATTGCAAGAAAGTCATTCTTTCAAACAAGTTTTTTGCATTTTTGTTAAATTGCATCACTCATGATGAGCATGTGACGCAAGTATATAATACCAAAAGCAAACATATACATCACAAGAAGAATGACGTTAGCCAAACTACCTGCCCGTCACAGGTTTCGTCATTTTCATTCTGTTAGACATACTTACACACTGAAGTGTCAGATAGCAGTTAAAGTTTTGATATATTTGGTTTTAGGGCTGAGCTAGCAACAAGACAAGCATTGATATTCGTGAGGATGAAAGAGACATGTTACACATGGATTCACTGAAAAGGAAAAAGTTGTCAAGAAAATGTGTAACTTTTGGAAAGCGCTAACGAAGTGTATGAAAAGTGTATGCAGTATGCATACGTCTACGTCTTACATGCATAAACCTATCGACTAAATTAATTTTGTGGTTGCCCGTTATCCGTTTCTATCCATTGTGAACCCCAAAATACGGAACATTTTAATTTTTGCATTTTTAAAATGCTAGGTAATGTCTTTCTGGCTACTTTTCTTAAAACCTTTCGAATTCGTTTGATTAACACAAATTTCGTTTGCCCTTTATGCCAGATAGCGACTATTTAATTTTTGGCTAAAAGGTTGTGTTTTATTTGCTTGGGACTCTAGAATTAAAAGAATATTTAATCATCATTCCATTTACGCATTAGCAAAAAACTATCCTGTGTGTGAAGACATTAAGCTTTTGTAGCCACGCTATGCCTTGATGTAACTCCGTTCATTCATAAAATCACTAATGTTCAAAGGCATCGGGTGTTACACCACAGAACAAATTAGAATACCTACATACCTAGTTGCTTTTACTTTAAAAAGGTGTGAGTTTACAATGTGATTATGTGGCATGGAGAGTAGGTTTCCAGCAAAATAAAATGTACAACTCCGCAATATGCTGATATGGGTACTTTCTTCCTTTTAATGAAAGGCTTTATCCTTACATATTGAAAGCGCAAAGGAAGTTAGAAGTCAAGTCAGTGATGTTACGTCATCATCAAGAAAGACATTCTGTCACACAATAAGATCGGCGAATGTTGTATATAGGACATTTCCCTTTCAATGAAAATGGAGAAAGTGAAAAGGGGAAGTGTCAAATCTTGTAGCTTTTAACGTGTCTCGTATACACATGCACAGTCATTAGGTATTATAGGGGTGTAACAATATGTAGAAGCGAAAGAAGTAAAATTACGAAAATGAAATCACTCACTCACAGTATTGTGCCATACACCATTTATTTCTCAATGGTAAAATAACGTATCGGTATTCAATTATCTACACAAGAAAAGGAAATGGACAAAAAATCTATTGATAAAAACTGGAGGAAAATTGCTTATGGACTTGAAAAGAAAAGAATGTCAAATGTAGACACGTCTCTTCATCTTTAAAGAAATTGTGTAATAATGATGGTAGTAGTGGATATTGGTGTGTGTGATGGGTGGTACATTAGACATGTTTCCTAAGAAGAAAACAGGAGCGGAAACTGTATTGGAATTGCTTCTCTTTGATAAACACTAAAGTGGGAATACAGGAAATGAATTTAATTGAATGTGAAGGAGTAAAGAAAGCGATGATGATGTTCTACTATACTGTTGCTCAGGTGGTGAAAGAAAAATGGGGAAAGTGCTATTGTTAATGATATTATTCAAATGTGAAGTAAAAATGTAGTAACAATATTATCCTCTGATTTCGTCTTACTTGCGTGGGAAAGGCAATACAACGTTGTTCTTTTTTATATAAGCCATATAATAACGCCTAAAGTAATATGTAACATGTGTGTGTAGCTGTGTTTGCATATAGCTAATTGTAGTAAGTGGTAGTACCGGTAGTATTATAAAATACAACGTAGGTTATCCTGATTACATGATATATGGTGTGACCTCCTGTCACATCTCATGTTACCCCATCTAAACAATTTTATTTAGAACTCTTTATTTGCTTAAGCTTTGTCACTATACTCTCTACAATTAACTAACGTTGTTTCACGTTACAACGATATTACACACAGGGAATTATCAAAGTTACTCATTATTAAGTGGTTAGGGTTTTGTAAACTCAAGCGGTTTCAGTCAGAAATATTGCGACAAGGAATATTTAATTTTCCCAACATATAGAACAAATATTCAACTTGTCTCTCTAAAACACATATTAAGTAGGTAGGTATATCGTCTTCTTTCATGTGTGTCGTCGAGTGAGTATCTGTATATATAGCATGACGACGACTTCCCTGTAAAATTGTTGAATGAAGTGTGTATGAAACTACATAAACGAGAAAGATGGAGCAATCACGTTTTAGAAATCTTGCTTCATCCGTTTGTTCATGGCGAAGAAATTATTATATTTCAAAAGTAAATATATGCATACAAAGTCTACTACTAGCAAAATTATATCTAGTAGAAAGAAATGCTGTTCTCGACAAATATACGTAAACAGTTTACAATCTAGTTTATTTGGCTTTGAACATTGATTACAAAAGGCAAAGTAGAAATAAAATTGTACATGTGTCATGTATATAATCTCTGTAAAGAAGATTTGTGTTTATTGTTACCAGTTGTTTGAGGACATAAAAATAACTATAGTACTCGCCAATAAGCATTTTGAAACTTTTAGTATGGTTGTAATAAAAAAATAATTATTGTTATTGTGTAATATAAAACGTTAGTATTTAATATTACAATTTGCAGTATTGGTTATTTTAATATCTATAAGGAATTTGGGAATTTACAGTTTAGTAATTCTCAATGACTTGTTAACGATGAAGTAAATATTTGTTTGCATAAACACGCTTTTGAACAAAAGTAACCAATAATTCTTCAAAAGAGCATAATATGCATAAAAAATTAAATCTACCCTTTTTAACCAAAAATAACTTACACAAATATGCATATTACGTTTGTAACCTATCAAAAGTTTTGAGGAGTTACACATATACTGTAATGCAAATGTCTTAATATACATTCAAAGGGTTAATGGATGTACCCTGTACGCGTTTTCACTTACATCAAGGTATTTTTTCGGTGCGCCATAGTAAAAATGAGCCTTCCCAAGTTCCTCCAACAATTTGTCCAGTTTCTCCTTCTCGTCGAGTCGAGCTACAACTTTCTGTACAAAACCCATGACTCTGAAAAATAAAGAAATAGAATAAAGTTAGGTATACAATTTTGATTTTGCTCGTTACTCATTCAGTCTCTTTGGTTGTGGTGGTTCATTAAGAAAGAGTTTATGAGGTTGAACTTGAATGAGTGGAAATTTGAATGTTATATTTTGTGTTGAAGGATGAAAGCATCAGGCAAGCGGATTTTATTATTTTAGCGCTGATTGTATGGTTGCTAACTAAATCAATAATTATTTTAGCTTGTACCTAAGATAATACCAGTGGTGTTATTGAAACAATTAAAACACGTGTTTTATTTATATTAGACCATCTGTGTTGTGTGATCTTTTGAGTCTATCCTTCAACGAGCCCTTCAGTTACACAGAGTGTATGCATAAAGAATTAATTATATTATGCACATTGCATCTTCAGTCATATTTTATTCTGGTGCTCATGTGAAGTATAAAATGAAATAAGGAACACTTTCAGCTAAGAGTACTTAAAACTTAAAAGTAAGCATCTTGCACGCGAAACTATGTTCATCTGACTTCATATGACCATGAATCAAGTACTTTTCTTACCAGTCATATTTTACGTAGGTATAAGTTCTCCAGAAATTGTGTCGACAAGATTATACGAACCTCACACATTATCATCACAAAACTACATATGTCGTCGTAAAGATGACGGATCGTTTCTAAAGTTTTTCTGTAGACATCATAAAAATACCTTTTGTAGACATATTCCCAAATCATCATCGTAAATTGTTTTGATTTTGAGTCGTGAATTTAATAATATGCTTACTTTGCACAAAACACACCTTCGCCAAAGATGTTTCTTCAGCAAAAAGTTTAGCAGAGATGAGTGATGCTTAGGAAATTGGATAAGTATGTGGTTCTTGAAAAAAGAAGAAAAAATAACTCTAGCTAGATACTAGACAAGTCTCTATATTCAGTATATATAGGTATGTATATCTACTTGGATTCCAATTCAGGGGAAAATGTCAGCTTCACAAAAGCTTCTTCTTTACTTGATTCTTGAAGATCCTTTTAAGAGGACAAGGATGTGATAAGAACAAAGACGCCATCAGCACCACGCAGCTCTCGACTTCATTATGCTTAGTTGTGTAGTTTTGTAAGGCATTAGATTACTTTCTTGAGAATGAATGGATGGATAGAAATGGATCATGCCCTATCACCCGCATTATGAACATCATATCTTGCTTTCAAACTAAGCAGCATCAGCAGCAGCAAAAATACATCTCTCTTTCTCTCCACTCTCCAATGTATAATAGAGATAAAAACAAAAAAAAACACAAAAAGATTGTAATTTGTAGGTATACACATAAATGCAGGCATATAATATGAGGAAAAAAAGTTATTCTTTCTTGAGAAAGTAGTGAAACTGAGAAATAGGAGAACTAAAGAACCCAATTATCCACTCATAATGGAAAAAGTTAGGATCATCATCATCATCATACATGCACACAATAATATATTCTCACCCAAACCTCGCTATATATACCCATACAACTTTCAACTTTGAAAAAAGTACACATTATACTGTATAATATGATATAGTGATATATGTGCCTATAAAAGATATATAANCCTCGCTATATATACCCATACAACTTTCAACTTTGAAAAAAGTACACATTATACTGTATAATATGATATAGTGATATATGTGCCTATAAAAGATATATAAAGCAGCAGCAGGAGGAATAGGTATGCTGTCGAAACATATTGCACACTCGCATATTTAAGTGCGGGCTCCCCAACCTAATTTCTCTTTTTTGATTTAGCCATGCATATAATCTCTCATTTCATTTTCTAATTTATAAAGTATGATGATGAGGACAAATATTGTGTAATATTCTATAATTGGGTAGGTGCATAATATTTGGTTAATTCTCTTATTTACGCCTACTCAACACTTTTGTATGAAAATTTTCAAATTATTCTAATTGGGACTGCCGAGTCAGAGTCAAAATAGATTTATATAGTGGCCGGAGAAAATTCCAAAAAAAAAAGAAAAGTCATGCATGAAAAGGTGGTGTTTTCGTGGAATTGGTAGTGGTAAAGTACAGATAGTGGGCAACGCAATATCGTTGACTTTTACCTCTTTTGTTAAAAGTTTCAATTATACATGTAAATACATTATTATGCATTGCCCAAAGGTTTATTAAAACCCACATACTATACAATTATGCAAGAATCCGTTACATGTTGGCTCAGACCATGTCAACTACCACCGCTGTGTTTTTCTACTGTCAACCAAATGTATACCTATGTTCATCTCATATTGTTTTCGTTGTCATTACTATTTTACCATTTTATTGTCAAGCTTACCTCAACGCATGGGCCCGAAACTGTTTGCTGTGCTGAAGCTCATCAACTTTCATTCCATTGAAAGGCAAGAATACATCTTTCACATCTGGGTGCGTCTCAAATAATCTGAAATGACAAAAGTAAAACACACAATTGTGAATTTATTACAATTAGCAAGATTCAGAGCTGGGATTTTTTACTTCCAAGTAACAGAATGCTACTGTTTCATTCAATACAATGCGTCACAATTCCAGAATGAACTAAATATATACATTACATAATATGTATGGCGTATTTATTCGCAACAGTAAAAAAATATGTACCATTTATCGCATTGAAAAATTCAACAATGTACCTTTATACCCAATCAGCAGGACACGTAAATCAGTGATCAGCGAAAAGTTGATGATCTGATGTAATTTTGGAGGAAATTAGTTTTCACGAAACAATGCTGAGCTATACATAATACATACATACATCATACATCGACCACGGTTGCAGAACTCTATAAAGTTTTCGCGTCGCTAACAAACGTGTACAGCATACTCTTTTAGGATGTAAAGTTTTGTTTCGTTCGAGAAATTGTTACATGAATCTTTTTTTTTTGGAAACCGGATATGAATACATAAATAGGATGACGTGCTTATTGAATCCGGGAAATTCCAAAAAAAAAATCAACTAAATACCTACCCATACATGGATGCACTTTTTCTCCTGATTGCGAGTGAGATAATCAATATGAATGTTTGCATTGCAAACCGTTCGTAATGTGTATTACCTCACATATTTGTATTTGTATCGAGAGATGAAGTTATGAAATACTACTGTTTCCTATTTAGTAGTTCTTAAGTAAATTCCATTAGACATTTTAGAATTAGAAAAATGTCTCCTTCACATAAATATTTTAAAGAGGTGAGTTGTAAAGTTTTTCATGATTTTCTGATTTGTAACAGTACATTCTCAATCCAAAGCGGACAGCCAAATTTTTTTAAATAGGTAAATAATAATAATGTTAATCTTGGATTTCTTCGTTTCCACTATTCAGTGAAATGCTGGAGGTAATATATTAAAAGTAGGTATAAAATCTAGAAAAGTACCTTCCTTATTACTTTTAAACTGAAATTGCGTTTCACTATTCGCATACATAACATTTATCACATTTATTCATATTTTTTAAACATATAATTACACGTATAACCTAGAATATAACCATACAAAATATTCCAGATGTCATTTATTTTGGTGTACATGGAATGATAGAATCAAGACTAAGGGTCATTTGAACAATGCATATGAAATAGCATTGTTTATTGTATATTGGCTTTTATCATCATTGAACCTAAAAAACTTATCTTTAGTAACCATTCCCATACAATTTTTATGATTTTCTTTACGTAATAATACCCGGTACGTTTTGTCTATGCCCGAGGGCTGAGGAAAGAAATTTTGTTACTTAATTAAATTTGAGAATAAACAGAGATAAATATGGTAGTACAGGTACATCGTTATATTTTTGCACGCACATCAACTTAATTAAAAATGCGTGACTGGAAGTTGCATGTAGTGTAATCTATTATTCCATGCCTAGCAATTGTTTTTGTCTGTCTGGCAGATTCCCAGACTGAATACTACCATCCAACTAACCAGTTTTTTTCATGCAGAGATTGTATGGTAAAGGGTACATGCAGATTACATCAAATCCTAACGTGCATAATATGGCATGGATGAAACTCCAATTTAATCATTTGTGTCTCGCTATCCCACCTAAATCGAACTCAATAACCTATAATGATTTTGTATTTTTGCTTCATAATAATAATACAGACGATATTTTTATGCATGAAAAAGTTACATATAAGTTGAAACGGACGAATTGATACGATATAAACGATACCAAGAAGAAAAATTATGCACAAAGACATGTCAAGTCAATAGGCAGTCGTCATCAGAGCAAAACTACATTTTGTTTGTTTCATTTTCAAACGTGATGAACTAATAACTATGAAACGCCTGATTCTTAATAATATGATGCCTGATTCCAGTTTTTATTTTGGCCAGTCTTATCCTCATTGTCAGTCACTATTTTGGCCACTCTTATCCTCACTGTCAGCCACTATAAGCTAAAATGGCATGCGTGGCGTCAGCTCTTCAAAATATTCCTATTTGTGACAAAAATAATTAAAAAAATAAATTGGCAGGGTATTTTGCGTACTACCAGGAGGAAAACTTTCCAAAAATTAACTCTTGATCTACATTTTAAAACATGAAAACCTATTTCTGTATAAAATGGATGCATGCATTTTTGTGGAATTTTATTTCTCCAATAACTTAATTACAGGTTTAAAATATCAAACTCGGAATTGCGCCGTATTTTGGGGTTGAAGTGTTTTTGATTCATATTAGCCGGACTAGATAATTGTTCAAACGTATGGCGATACATATATGAAAATACCTACGACATCTTGCGTGACTGTAATTTTTTTCGGATGTCCCGTAAACATATGTGTAATATAAAATACTTTAAATTATAGTGAAGAAATTTTTGTACATATTGAAAAATATTATCTAAATACATACTTGCAATTTTTAATAAGTAATGCAAAGTAATTTACATTATGTGGATAAATATAAAGAATTATTATATACTAGTTCAATATTATTATTTCGCCCACTGACGTCATTTTACACTTTTTAAATGGACCTTTTGATTTGTTTTTTTTGGAGTTTAGGTGTTGAGGTAGGTATATATTTTTCCCCAAGTTTATCTTTATTTAACTAGGGATGCACAAAGCGATTTTATCATTTTATCGTCGCTAGTCAAGCGAGTAGGTTCCAAAGCGCTTGAAAAACAATACATTCATTACGGGACTTTGTTCAAAAGTAATAATATGGCATTGCAGTTACTTCCACCTTTATTTGAAGTTTTACTCCTATTTACAGCCATATTATTGACATACATTGCGTTTAATCATAAAAGAAAGTATTCAAACTATCCTCCAGGTATTCAGGCATGAACATTTATAATATCATCAAATATATAGCAGATATATATCAAATAATCAATTTTGGTATATACCCCATGCATGAAAGCACCTTTCACGTTCCTGTCGCCCGATGGAATTTTTGTTAATTTATCCTTGTCATGTGACTGCAGGTCCACCGCGTCTCCCCTTCATTGGGAACATTCATCAACTTGGAAAGTCACCTCATAAAACTCTGACGAAGTGGGCGACTGAGTATGGAAAAATCTACAGCGTGAGGCTTGGCCTTGACGAGTAAGGCGGTATACCCAATGGGTATTACCCATGTATACCTATTATTACATCTTTTTTTTATCACTTTACTGATTTTTATATAATATAATTAGTTAGTTCGTGCGAAATAGTAGTGCTTTACGATTACGAGTAATTTTAATTATTGTTTCACACCCTTCAAACAGCGCGGTCGTTATTAATGATGCCAAGCTAATAAAGGAGCTTTTAGGGGATACCGCTGCCAGTGGTCGAATTCAAAATGCTGTGTTTTTGGCCATGTCTGAAGGGAAATATGGTAAGGCATTTTCATTTGTATTGTTGTGTGCATGCATGATTAAAAGACTGGCTGGTATATGTGAAAACATTTTGAGCAACTCAAGCAAATAATTTGAACACTTTAATTAATAACGCCATACCGCGCATCCTTATCAAATGACACTTTTCGTGAGAAAAAGTTTGTCTATGAAATTGTCTACTACTACTACTACTACCTCTTTACCTGTCATCATCAGGTGTCGTTAATACGGAGGGAGAACACTGGGAGGAACAAAGGCGTTTTGTGTTGAGAAAACTTCGGGATTTTGGCTTTGCCAAAACTTCGATGGAAGGAATGATACTGGAAGAGGCAAATGGCATGTTGGAGTGGTTCCGAAAAAGGAAAGGAACTTCAGTAGCATGTCATCGAATATTTAATGCTGCTGTTGTAAATTCCCTGTGGCACATTGTAAGTGGAGAGCGGAGTGAGTGGAGCGATGGATGTGGAGATGAATCGGATATTATGAAGAAATCAGAGTTGCTAATGCAGTAAACACATAATAAAATTAAAAAAGTTTCCTGTGCATTTTACATTTTATTAATATAAAGGGAAATGGAGTTCTTGCGTCATTATGACAAATTTAAAAACTTTCTTTTTTGTAGACTTGATTATTTTTAAATTTATCTGTCTCAGATCCTTACAGAAGGTGATAGGAACTGGGTTGATGTTTGCACCATTCTTAAGATATTTTGCACCCGAGTTGACTGGTTGGAAAAGCTTGTTGGCAGCGACAAAAGGATTAAATCAAATGAGCATGCAGTCCATAGAACAGCATAAGAAGACTTTGAGCTCATCGGGCCCTCAGTAAGTTGATGTCGCACAGATAAGTTTTACACTGTACTAAAATAAATCACTTTGTGTAAAGTTTGCAGTTGCAAATAATGTATTTTTCTTATTAAAAAGGGACTTGATTGACCATTACTTAATAGAAATAGACGAGACGAAAAACTCTGAATCAAGCTTCTATAAGAAAACTGGGGGTAAGACGAGAATAAATGCATTTTGTTTGTGTCTCACTTTTATTCGATTACACACCACTTTACCCTTTTTCAAAGCAGTTGTAGTAGATTTGTTTGAAGCTGGAAATGAAACTACGTAAGTACAGTATCATGCCATTATATGGTTGAATATCTGAGACATATATAATATAATGTTTCCAGAAACACATTAAACTTATTTGCTGTTATCATATATTCATATATTATTATTATTGCATAAGTTGTTTTGTATGAATAGGTCTGCAACCATGAGTTGGGCGCTACTGTACTTATGCCATCATCCAAGTGTACAAGAGAAGCTAGTAGCCGAGATACATTCCGTCGTTGGTAACTCCCGACCTCCATCTTTGACAGACAAACCAAGGTAGGCAAGCACGTATTCCAATGGGGCCTTCAGTTGTGTCTATTTCTCTTTCCACTTTTCATGACATAAATTCCAATTATTTAAAATTCCTCTATAGTTTACCATTCAGCGAAGCTGTTATTATGGAAGTTCTTCGCAAATCTTCACTTGTGCCCATGGGCGTTTTGCATAGAATGTTACAAGACAAAATATTTCATGGATATCATTTACCAAAAGATACCATCATCATTCCCAATTTATATGCATGCCTACACGATCCGGAGACATGGGGTGACCCAGAAAACTTTAGACCTGAGCGATTTCTTTCTGATGATGGTAGCAAGGTTGTACGTTATGATGCTTTAATTCCTTTTTCTGTTGGTCGACGTGTTTGTCTGGGTATGTTTTATGAGGGGATCCTTTATAAATACTAAATATACTACTACCTCAAGTTTATTGTGCAGACGGGAATGTGCAACCGTGCCCATCATCTTGTCTCATTTTTTTTATAGGAGAGTCCCTGGCAAAGGATACATTGTTTATATTCTTGACGAGCATTTTTCAAAAATTCCAAGTGTATCCGAGTGATGACAACCCAAAACCAGACTTTGAACCACAAGTAGGATTCTTGAGTTTGCCGAAAGAGTTTGAAGTAATGTTTAAGGAACATGCTTGAGCATTGAGCATTATTGCTGGACGATAATGTTTTGTATGTATCTTATCCAAGTAGCATGTATGTATACAACATAGAAATTAAATTTTTGTTCATTTATGTATGTATGTATGCTCAATGCAAACAACTTTTAGCATATATGTATTTCAATTTCTAATAAATCCAACAAAATGCTATAAAATAAATTTATTACGCATGTATATACATTTATAGGTATTAGATACATACATTTAGAAGCAACACATCCGCATATATACTACCACACCACTACTACATGTTAGAAATGATCGACGTGTTTTCATCTTGTTGCCTGTTATTGTCTATGCTTGTTATAATCCCCCTTTTGAGTTTATGAAACGGATATTGATGAAAAGCTTAGTCAAAACAAATTGCGTCATTGTAGATAACGTGCCATTTTCTATTAGATCCTGCTTGTTGATGTAATCGTATAAAATGAGATTTGGTAAATAGAATTTAGTAGAAAATTCAATTAAGGGAAAACGTTATATATGTATAATGCAAATATTCAGGCTAAATGACGGCTTTTTTGCTTTTAAGGCTCATAAATACACACAATAATTTGTTTTTATGCCCAAGTAGTTACATACTTCAATGCTTAGGTATATGCATAAAAGCATTCTGTGAAAACAAAATTATCATGGTGGTTTTCACGTAAAATATATATAGTTTGATAGCATGCACTTATGTCCTATTGACGAGAAAAACTTTATATGCGTTTATGGGCATTGTGCACAGATTTTCTGGTCGAAAAGCACAAAATTAAGGTAGAATTGAGTTACGAACGATCTGAATAAAGCTACCTACTATCAACACATATGAGACATAACCTAC
>JAHZNC010002826.1:0-18944 GCA_027744095.1 Zhuqinia jingwanae | reverse complement strand
CCTGGACTTCATTTAAAAACGAAGAAATTGCTTTCTGTAAATTGCTCTAGAAATAAATTTGATATTAATAAAAAAATACAGAAAGCAGATTGCAGTAAAAAAAATATATATCTATATTTTTTTCGTTGTATTATCTTCCCTATAATGATGAGAATATGTAGATAGTATTTCCTGTTAGCTATGTACGGTCATCGACCATTTGTTACAACAAACACATGTTTGAATGACAAGCAAATTTTCATGGTGTAAATTTACTCCCTTTCACCTTTTCAATGTGTAGGTACTATGTTTTCTATTTTTGAGGAAGTGTCTCGTAATCTTGTAAATTGAATGTGTATTGCCAATAAACTCTTTCATTTGGTTGCCCAAAAAAAGCAAATTTTCGTTCAAAACTTAGTTTTAGGACGCAGTTGGCAAATATGAGAAAAAAATATGACTGTTGATACACTTTAAAATGGTGTATCAATGCACACGCCTTCTTCATGGATTGATTAACTGATTTTACTTGCTTACTTACGTACACGACACCAATGCTTTATCCGAATGCTCTTGATCCAACTGATAATTGGCATTTTATATATTTAATTTTTTTGCTTACATCAAACTAGGGACAAAATGTCTCGAAAATTTAAATTATTCGAATTTGACAATAATTTGTGTCCCTATTATTCAGTTAAAAAATTGGAAATTATTGCTATTAATTACAAAATGGAAAAACTTGACTGCTTGACTAGTAATCAATGGCGACCTGTGTCAAATTCAAAATCATATTACGCGTCCTTACATTCAATTATGCTAATCCCACTAATCCTTAAATAATAACTATATATTTATGTTGAGTAGAGCTATTTATTGTAAACCATGAAGGTACTCTTACAAACCATGTATTTTTTGTAAAAATATTTAAGCTTATGAACTGGCTTTATAAGATACTGGCACTACTGGTATTGAGATAAGGTTTTTCATATTAGCTTACATCTTCCAACAACACCTCCTGCGTAGATTTTGTTAAATCTGAATCCATGATACAAGAAGCCATTAAGAGTGACACGCAAAGATGATGAGAATTTCTACTTCAGAAAAAGATAAAAGGGATTCACGGTAAAATGGACTGTATCGGGTGTTTGTGTTTTAATGTCATACAAAATTAAAGAGTGAGGAAAAGGGAATTCTCAGGAGAATAAATCACCACGCACCACTTTATTGCACACTCTGCATTTCAATCAAAAAGGAATACGTCTAGTATACATAATATTTACATATATACACAAGATCAAGGAAGAATTTTCATTTTCATAATATAGCAAACGAGTACTATATGTACCAACGTGTAAACTACTACAACACACTTCAACAAACCATCGTATTCGCCATTATCTCATTTCATCCCATCTCCAAAAAGGCAAAATCTGTCATGCACAGCAGCACTCACATACACACACAACACATGAATCTTTTGGTGTCATCCTCCACAAAAACTTACTCATTCATCAGATTTTCCTATACTGATTTCATGAAGTTTGTTTTAAACCAAAGGCAAATTTTATTGCTGCTGAAATTACTCCTCTGCAACCTTCAGAACTTGAAATTACTCTCCATGTGCCGCATTCCATCAATCAGAGAACATCACAAGGAAACTTTTATTTTTCATGAAGGCTATAGCTAGGTCACTCGTAGCAAATCTCTCTCGGCAAACAGTGTGCAAACTTAATTTTCCTCTCCCCAATTCCAATTCCAAACTAACGTTTCGTGTTCAATTTTCCAAATTGCTCCTTTTATTCGTTTCTCCTATTTTACATTAAAGAAAACTATACTGTATCAAATTGGAAATGAAATTAGCCGTGATTTCACAAGGGATCCCAAAATCACATTTTATGCTACTATATATAGTCATACAACATGTAATCTACGTGTACATACATACATACACATATTCATTTGCTCAACAAAAGCACGTGTGTACAATAGTTTCCATAATTCATAATTCACTCCTTTAAAAAAAACTTTAATGTTTCTCACTTCCTTCAAAGATTTTTTCCTTTCCTTGTTGGTATGTATTTCCCTTTTCTTTCTCTGTACTCCACTCACTCTTTTTTTCCCCAATTTTCCAAGTGGCAATCAATGCCAATGTCACTGTCACTAATTTAATAATACTACATACATATTACTACTACTACTTTAACCTCCGCTTTTGCTCTCCGTTTGCCGTTTAACAAGGGGGAGTTGTGAGGGCGATAGAGACAATAACAGACTCCCTTGTTCTCCTCTTAATTCAAACTATCAATATCAACTGCACTCTATTCTCCTTTTCTCTCTTCTCCCTCTCACTGTGTCAGTCATTCCGACGACGCCAATTCTCTTCTTTGTTACACCAAAAAAACGACTTGAACTTGTGTGCTGAAATAATTTTTTATCTTCTAGTCCTGATAACAGAAACTCTTGAGAGATGTTTTAGTTACAATGACACTGCTTTTGCTCTCTGGTATTAAATTATTATAACTTTGCCACGCACGTAAATACAATGGTGGATGTAATGATATCATCACAGCATGTTGTATACCAGGCCATGAATTCCTGAATTCGCCATACGTGCACTGATTGTGAGTCTATATGAGATCGTCACAATAAAACACAACTCACAAAAAAATATTACAACCCAATGCGATATGCATACTTACTTTTCTTTTTTCTCTGCACACCACAAGCACATGTCATCATCATAATAATGTACGTGCTACATAATATAATATATAATATGTACACGC
The DNA here is from genome assembly GCA_027744095.1 of Zhuqinia jingwanae. Classification (NCBI taxonomy): domain Eukaryota; kingdom Metazoa; phylum Arthropoda; class Collembola; order Entomobryomorpha; family Paronellidae; genus Zhuqinia; species Zhuqinia jingwanae. The sequence goes on along the minus strand of JAHZNC010002826.1, from coordinate 16,179 downwards.
TTACGTAATGGCTATTAAACAACAGCGGCGATACAACAACCAGACGCAATGATCATGATGACGATATGATGATCATCATCATCGTCGTCTCTGCATCTCCATTTTTCTTGCTGGTTGGCTGCTTTTACTTACTTTTGTATTTTCTCTTGCCATTCAGCTTATTACTATATTCATAATAGAATCTGACTTAAACAGGGCAGCAGGCGTGCATGTGTGTTGTGAGTATCCATAAAAAAAGTTTTTCCCCTTTGGGATAAGAAAATGATTCAGGCAAAAAAATCCACTGTTGTAACAAACAAAAGAGGTTTATTTATCGGACCGCACCAAACAAAATGTTGTTCCTCAGAGCTTGCCATTCATTCACTATATTTTTTTCTCTTGCCTTTCATGCCCTTCGCCTCTCCACATTACAAAATGATCGTGATATCATTTTATGCGAGAGAGCAGACGTATAATAGTGACAGAAACGCAGTGAACCTAGCTAGTCAAACCAACACAATCAGTGAGTGAGTGATGATGACGATGATGATGATAGTATCCCCACAACATCCACTCACTCTGCTGCACTTTTTCATGTGTTGTGTGTTGCTCACACTGGCAGTACGGTCATTTTATGATACGCTGAACTCGCCACAAAAAATCCACACTGACTTGTAAAACTTTTTTCTTGGAAACTGACGAAAATCGTCATGTGTTTAGCTATAAAGCTATACCGAGCCAATTCGTGCTCATGTGTTTGTGCACATAAATTCGCCTGTGCTGAGGAGAATGAATATAGATAATGCAAGACGTGGATCATATTGGTCAGCAGCGACACTAAAAAATAGTGATGGCCGGTAGTTGTACACATGTACGCGACTAAACTACAGTTTTTTTTGGCAGAAAAGCGAAATGATTGCTGTGTTTGAAATGTCTGAAATACTATAAACTTACACTTGTACGTAAAAATTGTTCGTCAAGATGATGGGGAGCAGCACCGCCGGCTGAAAGAACAGTTGAGGTCTGCTGTGAACCCGTAGACAAATAAGCGGAAGTTGTATTGGTCCTGTTGGTGGCTGAGCCAATACTACCACGACCGCCACTATTCAGGGTTGCTGTTGTGGCAGCAGTGGAGGAGGAATTGGTGTTGTTGAAGTAGTTGTTTGTAGAACTTCTCACGAGATCTTCATAGTACGTTAACCAAGGGAATGTTGAGCAGACTGGTGATGCTGCTGCAGCTGCGGGTGATGTTGTTGTAGTAGTGGTAGTTGTACTAATGTTGCTTCTATCTGTTCCTGCTGTTGATGATGATGACGCCAAGTTGCTACTTGTGGCAACTGAAAATTCATGTAAAAGCCAATGTAGGGAAAAACACATTATATCTTTTAGTATCTACATTACACAAACATGTGGATAATGATAATGATGCACGATATCGCATAATGGTAAACTTCAACAAGCACACAACAACGTCAGCCAGTATCATCGCAATTATTATCATGAGTAGCATCATAAAATGGGCTTCTAGTAAAAGTTTAAGAATAAACTATTATAATATGCATGCTTATGTGTATCTACAAGTAAAGTATATGAACTTTGAAGGTAGAGAACTGAAGGTAATAAAAGGTAAGGCAAAAAGTTTGATATCAGTTTATAAAAGTTCCAGTGAAGAGTCGAGGAGTGTGGTTGTATCGCAACATGTTCATCTCTCACTAATTAATTCAAATGCCTAAACACTCCAAGTCAAGTCAGGATTAACCTAGAGCACATAAATATAAGTTGGAATGGAAGTGAGAAAAGAGAGGAAAAACGCAAGTGAGTTACTTGTGTTTAATAGTATTTCACCCAACCCAGCCAATATTTATAATAGCACTGTGACTGTAAGACAGTATATAAATAAGGATATTGGATTGCTAGACAAAAGTTGAAGAATAATATGACCAAAAAGACCACGAGAAAACTCCAAAGGAAAACATAAAATCGAGAGTGATGTAGTTAATAGTTCAAGTTCTGATTGAAAGACCAACCACACAAAAATAAAACCGCTGAATAGCCTTCGCCATTTGTGTTAACGAGCCAATTTGTTATTGCAGTTTTTGCTTATATGAGCCATTATAATAACAGTCACAGTTGCAAAACCCAATGACCCATTAACAGTAACAGCAAAGACCAGCACAAACGATAGATGTTAAATTTAAAAATAAGTAATAAATGGAATTTCAAGAAAACCAAAAATAGGCTATGGGTTCCATGATAAAGGTGACCCATATAAAAGTTATGACAATCGAACTCAAGCGTATAATAAGCACTTTGAGTAAACATTGCGAAAAATGGTAATTATGAAACATTAGATGATTTCGTAAAAATTAAAAGAAATCAAGTCTAGTACATATTTTCTGGTCAAAATGCTCCATTCGACAACATTCAGTAGTTTAAAGTTGTCTTGTGAATGCACAGCGTAAAACTGAAATTGCGTACATGCATTCAAATGGGGCCTGGTTTGTCACAGTCAGGTTGAAGTATCACTTTTGTCGACTTGGTGTTGTTCCGTCAAGGCTATGACTGACCATGTTATTTTATCGCGTTTCTAGTGTGACTGTACCGAAAGTTTCTGTAAACACACACCAATGCAATAGTAACAATTCCTAATACAAATTGAGAAATAAAAGCGAAAGGGGTTTGTCAACCATGTTGTTATATATGATGACATAACCTTTTATTTTATCACCGGAATTCCTGGATTATTTTATGACACTGGTAATTTTTAAGATGAATGTGTAAGCTCAACAACAACACGGTTATTAGCGTAAATAAAACAGCAGCATTGTTGCCTTGTAGCTGTTGTTGTTGAATGAATGTACTGATGCATGAATGTCATATAACTAACATGATCATGATTATCATGTCTTCCCCACCGGCTAAACGTTAGTACGTACTAAACTAGAAAAACTACATAATATACTACATTTGATATCTCTAATAAACAGAGTAATACATTTTAATACCAGCTCGAGTTTTCATGCTTTATACAAAACAACACCTTAATTTTTCAAAGAGAAAGCCTTGCAAATGATTTCAAATGAACTGACAATCATAATGTCGTATGAAATATGATGGTGTAAAATGAAAGAAAAAAACGACTATATATTTCATTACAAAGTGAACTGACGTACAATATCCAAGATGAATTGAATGAGTTAAATAATGTCTTCAATAAGATGGGAAGCAAAATAGAGAGATGAACAAAAAGAACAGATGAAGGAATAACGTGGCATGACACCGGGGAAAATCACAATAATTCTTAATTTATGACGGCATATACCCCGAATAAACATAAACTCCCGTTTTTTATCTAGCACTTCTTCATATTTTACATTTTGACATAGATATGATGCTTTTGTAAACATGTGAATGTGAAATATATAGAAACTTCATATACATGTACAATGCGATGAAAAATAGTTTTTGTAGCATTGAAGGAGCTAAAAACATCTTGTCAAGAATTATGTACAGGTAAATGACATTTTGACATTCATTTTTAGGAAACAGATACCTATTCGCTATTATGCTTCGTAGCAATCGTACATAATATTGCACTTTGTACGTTAGTTTTACTTTGTTGCTTATGCCTTTTAAGAACTTTCAAAAACTCGTGGACAAATCCTCATATCCATTTACTATTATTACTCAGCATTTTTTTTACGGAATGAAATAGTCATCATGACTTGCTTTGTGACAGAAATAGAGCGCACACGTGCGTGCTAATTCAAACAATCTTTTTTTCATAGTACACATAATAGACATGCTTTTATGTATGATACGATAACTTTGCGAAATTGCTAATGGGTTCATACACTTATACTATATGCAAACATAAAATGCAAACATTGCCAACACATCTGTCTCCACTATTTAATGCTGAAATTCATAACACATCACACGCACTTTCCAACCAAGATATACATATGAAGATGCACTCATTTCATCATGTTGGATTATCCCACTCCATAGACAGAAACACACAATTCAGCACGTCGTTTACCTAACATCGTCAATTGCGGCAACGCGGAAACATTAGTTATAGTTATATATATCAACATGATTGACATAAACTCTTCAACTTTTTCTGCGCTGAAACACTTCATTATAACAGCATGATATACATAATAAAGTACCAAATTTAACCAGCTCAAACATAAAACTCCAAAAACTCATCAAATTGATAATGCACACACAAAATAAAACTATGAAATATTGTCCGTGAACATACATACAAACGTCAGCGGAATCTTTTCTCTCATTGGATTGGCCTGACTTGACATGACGCATACCTACACATCTTTTAAGTTTGAAGTTATACTTGTGTACGTATTCTACAAACACATATACATACATGACGTAATAGATAAATGAATGACCTTGAACAACAGCATTGGTTGAACTGGTTGGTATTTAGTAAATATACCTACCTACTTATATGATTGAGTTCAATTGTATATATGTACATACATGTCCATGATGAACTATGTAAAGCTCCAAAGTTATGTTGAATACTGCATACCTATATAAATAAGTACCTATATTTATTTGTATTCGACAGGATTCAAACAAATAACTCAAACTCAAAGCACAATAAAATGTGTATAAAGTAAATTTCCGTCGTTAATAAATTACCTACCGAATTCATTGAGGGCAAGCAAACGCCTGTTAAAGGTTTGTAATGCTAAATTGCAGAGTTTAAACCGAGAATCGGGTACTTGTGCACGTGCAACAACACGTGCAATTGCAATCTTTATAATTGCTTTGAATTAGCATTAGAGTTGTGCATTTCCGAGGTTCGTGATGATGGGAAAAAATAAACGTCGATAAGATTCAGTGACACACATAACACATATATCATGACATACATTATAATTTATACTATGTAAACTGGGTGGTTGGAAGTTGGAATAGGTAGGCGGATATGCATTAGGATATAAATTAATAGCATTCACAGTTTGTAATCGTAATAATTGTAAACGAGATATGATATGATAGATTACGAATGATGAATTTGAATTTTGAATCGTGACATAAATAAAGGTTGAATTTTCATGTATGTAATTGCGTGATAGGGAGACATGTTGCCACATGATCCATACCAAATCTAAGCCAGAAATATCTATCACTTTTGAGTAGGTTTATGGTTTTACTACGTGAGAGTTTGCATGCAATGCTAGAACATAAAGCTCGCTGTTAGCATATTTTTTTATTACTAACTCATGGAAATTTTAAATTTCTTATTCTCATAATAGCACTCTGCACATTCCACCATAATCACCCCACTCCACTGTAGTAATAGCGTCATACACGATGACGATTCTGCACGGCAACGGTGCGGTTGGTCTGTAAATACATTGGTTGCGATGATGAGAGATGAAATAACATTTTAAAAAACTATACGTTTTTCTATTCACATAATCATCTATGAAGACCAGGCATTTTGCAAATAAAGTGCGTTCAAATACGCAATTCTACTCTTGTCCTTGGTACACGACACACCACGGTAGACAGATAGTATGTACAAATACACGTTATAATGGAATGTGAACGAGACAAGAACAGTGTGCAGCGCAGTTGTTGCACTGCTCTGCTATTAATGTCTCCTCATCATCATTATACATGATACATTACTACTTATGTAGGTATGTACCATGTACCTTATACATTACCATTTCACTTCCCCACAAAACTCCACACACTTTGATGTCTTTTTAGTCTCCAGCATGCCATCGTAATAATAATAAAAACTTTTCAACTTAATGAAGCTGAAAGCAGCACAACTTTGTCGGTATGATCACGAGCATATATATATCGTCTAGTCCTAGTCTAGTTCCTTTTTACTGAACTGTGAAAAAGTTAATACGAGCACGAGCAGCAGAGTGAAATGAAAAAGATATTAACATATATACTTACATCAACAAATCTCGGTTTCTCATTAATGACTGACAATAATTCTAATTCATGCACTTTTTTCTTGTAGAAATAGAAAACTTATTTGTTAGCAGGTAAGGAAACCCGGTAAGTATATTCAAACTAGAGAATGCGCATCAATTAAAAGGAAAATTAAATTCCTGGATTATTTCTCTCAACTACTGGTTCAACTACAATGAACAAAGCATGAAATAAGACATCTTTCTTAATTCGCGATAAAACAGTATAGTATAAATAAAAGATTTTGTTTTTGTATTTTGTATCTTATAATAGCCCTGGATAAAATTTAGTATACACATTCATTAAAAAAGGCCCGTATTTTCAAAATGTAGGTTTTATGATGCAATACAAAATTGTAAAGTACAAACATGTATAAAGCAGCCAGTAAATGAACCGTACTAATAACGAAAAACAAGAGTATTACAGAAAACAAGAAAGGATAACAATAACGATAATTATTGTTGCTTTATAAATAAATACAAAGAAAATAGTGTAAGTAGCTGTGCTAAACAAATATTTTACAAGTGTATCTAATTCGAATCTTTATTGGCACGTACATTATGCATGTACAATCTGGAACAAAACGTAGAAAGTGGCACAAATGCTTGAAAACAAGCCATAAAGTAAAAATGCAAGTGGCAATTACTGTGAAGCAAAAGCGGATATGATGTTTATGGCATGTAAATATACTCACGTAAATATTATATATTATATCGTTATCATCATACATCATTACAAGCACTTTAAGCAGTATAAGTTGAAAATTTTCCATTTATAATTAAAAGAAGGTTTGGATGTAAAGCTTGTTTGTGTAGCAAGAAAATCACCGCATTATGTATGTTATTATTGCAGATTAAAACTTGGTGCATCAGCTTTTAGATTCACTACGAAGTTTACCAAGCATAGTTTTTTTTCTTAATTTGCTACCAAATACATGTACGTGTTGTTTGCAGAAATGTTAATAAAGCACTTACTTTGAGCTGCACGGAAAACTTCATCGATAAAGTTTTTACCAAGCATAGTTTTTTTCTTAATTTGCTACCAAATACATGTACGTGTTGTTTGCAGAAATGTTAATAAAGCACTTACTTTGAGCTGCACGGAAAACTTCATCGATAAAGTTTTGAGACCGATTCCCCGGAGCCATCTTAACAAGAATTTCAGGCTCGAGAAGGTTGGGAGCCAATTTCACGCAAATTTCTCCATCCTCTCCACAACTTTCCATGTCTGATGCAACAAGAAGGGATTTGAATTGGTGTGGAAGCATAAAATTGAGAAAATTAATACAACACACATATATGTATTAGTTATGCATATTATGTCGAGCTAATATGGGCAAATGCGTTATGTGTACAAATACATATAGCGTCAAAATTTGCAAATTTAAATATATTATCTTGTAATGTTATTAGGTATATCATAATCATAATGAGAGGCATATTTATGTTATGAACACAAAACAAAAAATCAAGTTTAACATAAAACCCAGTAAATAAAAGCATGATGTTGTAAAATTACAAACAAATAATGACCAAAGAGAAAGTACCAATTTCGCAAGTGAAAGCACTCCCACAGACTGGAATCACATGAGCCGCATGCATATCTTTTTTGGCTAGGATGGGTGCTCTTCCTTCAAGAAACAGGATGGCAAACTCTCGAAAATCAGGAGATCGTTGTCCTTGCTCCTGTGTAGTTCCACTGTCCCCTTCATTCCAGCTTGGATGTTCGACCAATGCAAGTATCCTAAATGAGTTATTCCAGCTACATTCCACGGTCGAGAGTACAGAGTCTCCCGGAGCCACGATGTCTTGCACAATTGCATCATAATCCATAATCTGGCAGTACTTGATCATTTTGTATTAAATATTCAGGATGGTCTTCAAGAGAGCAATTAACTGGGCAGGTTAGAACAATAACAATACACTAAAATAAATACTACACAGCAGCAGCGCAACAACACACAGATTTATTGTCAGTAACACAAGTGCACTTGAACACACACACAATAAGAGGTGACATTGGACCCGGACAACATAGCTCCGCTAACAATCACTTCACAACATAGTCACCTAACTACTTACTTTCACCAATCCCTTTTCAGCCAAAAAAAACACTTATCATTCTTGTACAAAATCCCAAGTCACGAGAATACTTTAGTGTGCGGATATTAGTCTTGTTACGATGCGATGATCTCTGTTGTATACGAGTTGACTAGTATGTGGTTTAAACTCAAAAATAAATATCACTTTTCTTTTGGAATGTTATGGTGACCAGTTGGCTGCTATACGCTATCTACAAGAGAGACAAATAAAATAAAATAATTGTTTAGCAAACCAATCAATTTTGCCTTCTCCAGCCACTCACTCATCAAGTTACACTTGTACACTCAGCCAACTTGATGAAACGACTTGCACGTTACATCGCCCAATACATTTTAGAAGGATTAAGGCCATGCTCACGTCATACACACAAACAAAAATGCTAGACCATAAGTTTCTCATAAAATGGAAACATATTTTGACTATTTTCCCTATTCTAATTTTATCTACTGAAATAAAATGCTTTTCACGAGCTAGTAACAAAGCGTCACATGAACACAAAACCAAGTATATTAAATCTAGACACTACTAATAACTACTTACAAAAAACAAAAACAAAAATATGTTTACGTAAAAGTTATTTTTATCTTCAAGAAACCTGTCTTTATGTAGTAATGGGATGGAGAGGTCATTATGTGAAAGCAGCTGCTTTATAAAAAAAAAATCTATTAAGTTTGTTACTTATACCGTATCCTTTTCTCCGTAAAAAAATAATAAAAGTGCAAGGACATTGCTGGTTGGTTATTACAATAATACGTTATACTTGGAATAGTGTATTCACTGTTCAATATAATAATCATAAACATATTATTATAGCAGTAGTAGTAGTCGTAGTAGTATATACACAAACACGACATGGATCAAGAACCTGCCATATGTGGGTAATGCTATGTGGCATAATAATATTCCACTATTTTCAGTGTTGGTGTATTGTGTTGTAACATGGAACCGAATAAAGGTAAGCATGCAAGTTCATATTATATATGGAAAGCATTGTAAATGTCAGCCGGTTCTTGGTGTGTTGGTACAAAAAAGTCCACATTTTCTCTTTCTCCGCTTTTCCTCCAACTTTCTCGTTTTCAGTTTTAGCTCTTAATATCGATTATCTCGAGTGCGCAAATCTTAGATAGTATTGAGGCGGACATACGTACGTACGTATGTGGAAGTGGAATGCTGGTAAACAGGACATTAGTACATGACAACATATGTATGCGATGTTTTTTTTTCCTAGTTTAAAAAAACACTAGTTTCAAGAGAGAAACTGCCACAACAGTAATAGCAACGGCAAAAAACTTTTTTTCCTTCCGAATCAATACGCATACAAGGGAATATGACAGAACCATCCTTCCAAAACGCCCAGAGAGAAATTTCAATGATTTTAATAGATAAAATAAGAAAAGGGTTTGATGAAAATATACTTTCTTTACGTGCCCCAAGCGAATTTGGTATCATCACTTCAACAGTTATTTTAAAGGCAATAACTACAAACTACATACGTATAAGTTAGTATAACATGTGCAAACATATATGCAGTCGATTTAATAACAAGTTGGTTTTTACTTTCCCTGAAACTTTGGAATCCCCAATTACTAGAGCTTGAGGCTATATATAATGGTAATATAACTAAAAGTCAGAATTTTCCACTAACAAGCAGACCAACAATGTAATGCTGAACAAAAAACATGAAATTGAAAAAGTTTGATATTTTATTTCTACTTTTGTTTGCCTAAGATATACTGAAATGCAAGTCTGTAAAACAATTGAGAGAGTGCGAGAGAAAAGAGAACATAATTTACAAGGCATCTCCTCCCACTCCACACATCTCCATATCCGGGAAACGTTTATTTTTTATTCTTAAGATAATATGAAAAGGACAAATACAACATTTATGTGTTTTCTCTTTTCCCTCTTCCTTCCGGTCTTTTTTACTCAACGCAACAGCGCAACGGCGCGTCTCTAATTCTCGTCGGTGCTACAAAAGTAAATGATAAAAACAGACATTCATTCATTCATGTTTTTTACGTGGTCTGGTTACTTTATGCAACACTAACAGTCTTTTGCTCTCTTGGCTCCCACCCTGTCACCGTACTTGTACAATACACAAACACAAGGGAAGTAATCTCAAACCTAATTTATTAAATAACTTTTGCCTTTTCCCAGAGATAACATTTTCAAGTTTACACATTTGCGACTCTACAATATTTTATTTAGGTATATACCTACATACATGTCTACTAGACTACTTCATTCATGATAGATGGAGGGATAGTGCATTACTTACATACAACGAACGTGCTATATATTATTATTAGTAAATACAACGTATCATATTAGTTTACGTGCAAAATAAGTCAATGTGTGAAAGGTATATTGTTGTACCCGTGTACCAGAAACAATCCATCTTGGAAAATAAAAACTGCCATGCTGTTTTACTTGGGATGGAAGGAAATTACTCGATACATTTTGAAACATGTCATGCAAACATTTATAAACATACACAATAATGAAAACCTCCTTCCCACTTCCACAGTCTCTCGTTTTGGATGGATATTTGAGCATTATTATCTAGGCATGTCAAATAAATTATTCACTGGTTGATGTATAAGCCAAAAAGTTTCTTCTTTGCTTTTACTGCTACTGCTGCTGTACGAGCCTTCACCGGCGGTGTGCGGTTCAAATACAATTCAGTATGATGAGCTGTTTGCTCATTGTCTCTATTACAAAATTCTGGTGGAAACCCTGAAAAAAACAACAGGTCTAAAAAAAATTCGTATCGAAATGGGGAAAGATAAATAAAACGACAACATTTAATAGGAAAGGAGAGAGATAGAAGGTGCATGTACAACGTATGCATTTATGAAGCGATAAAAAATTCAAACAAAGTATATGTATTGCCATCGTATGTGTGCAGAGAAAGAGACACACATAACCGCTACTCAAATAACCCAACAAAGCCATTGTCCCTCTATATTTATCATGTAGGTATCAGAGAAAGCAACAGGAAAAGTATAATTTACCTCACATGTTCTACCCTTCCATCATGATTGGGAATGGGAATATCGTCAGCAATAAAGTAAATAAATTATAGACGAACGTACTTCAAACAAAACAACAAAAAATACGACAAAAAATGTACTGCCATGTAATAAATCATTATACATATGTATACACATACATCCTAAAGTTTGGTTCACGGTATAGTATTATTCTTTCGCATACACATATTATATGTTTATTAATATATCCCTCTTTGTCTAAAATAAGTCTATACACACACATATCTTTTTATGTCAAACAACAACTGGTTCTTACATATAAAAATATCGAATGAAATGGGCGTTTCGGATATCTGATTAAAAATAAAATTCATGACTATCTCCTTCTTACGATATTGTTTAGTTTCGTTAGACGACATGGAAATTTCTTGGATACTTGCATGTATGGATGTATATGTATACAATTTTGTACTTTTGAAAAAGATGACAAGTTGGATTGGTACAAAGTTTTGGAGAGAAACAAGACGCCATAGCGTATAATACGTAGCTACGTAGGAGCCATTCATTTTACCAGGGAATAGTTTTCAGTAGACATGTTCTACATGCAAACCACAAGAAAATCATCATCATCATGACATGATGATCAAACCAGTATAGCAGTAAAAGTAATGTGAAGCTTTTCAAGAAGCACTTTGCAGTTGATAGAAACAAAACATTATCATCAGAAATGATGGTACTTGGGTACCCCAACTACTACCCACATCCACATCACATTGACATCATGGTCATCGTCATATATACAATATAGTTAAATATATGCACAGGAAGGACGTGGTGTGGCGGTGGCGGTATTTACAACATACATATATTACATGGTTGTAACAACAGCATGTATGTATATGAGAGTTGTAATAATTGTACTCACGCCAACCATTCAACCAAACCATTTTTGTTCTTCCCTTCACTTTTTTTTTGTATTTTAACATGACATTCCAGACAATCTTTCAGCAGATACACGAAAAGAAAGTGAACTCAACAGGATGGTTGAGAGGCAATAATTTAACTAAAACAACAGAGATGACGACATAACCAAGACAGGTCTAAGAATACCGGATACGATGCGTACAATAATAGCAATTTCCATAGAACACAATGCCCCAGTTGAGCAAACCGTAAGTGCCCGTCATCGTACCGTATGAAAACTGCACTACATTTCTTTCCCTCTTATGTACAAATTCCTTTTCTTTTCTTTTAGTTTGAAGTACTTCAAAAGTGGAATGTATATGTAGGTATACGCATAACAATAAGTAAATACGCATATAAATCACTAAAACAGTTTGTTCTTATTGTTAGTGTGAGTATATTCGCAACAAGAATTTTTGCATTCCTCGCATGAGTTATCCATTCCAAGACTTTTTGTTTCGCATTTAACACTATACACACATATTAGGGCTCATATATAAAAAGTCCAGCACAGCTTGGATAAAAACATTGAAAATGTACGATTCTCCTTGTCATACAATATTTCCCTGTGGAATATCATCATGTTATGTAGTAGTTTGAACAATTGTTCAACCAAGTATACACAACAGTGACAGTGGCATACATTAGATTTGCTTTTGCGCTCAGTGTTCACTCACACTTCAAGAGACATCCACTAACTTTCACTTTCATGCATAGAATATGAAACGCAAGTACGTATGCCAAGTAATATCGTGCCAAATATGCAGAAAATTCGAATAAGAAAGCAGCAACGGCAAGTTAGGGAATATATACAGAAATTATGGAGAAAGCCGAAATGCACAAACCAGCAGCGGCATCTAAAAATAAAGTTTCTACGCTTTCAACAGGAAATGCAGAGTAAAGCAAAATACATTTTAATTCCTGCATAAAATATCCATATACGTGCGATGCTTTCCCTTCCAACCCACTCTCCCTACCTTTTATTCCTAATGGATCTCCTTTCTCCTTCATCCCTTTTTTTGGGTGGAAAAATTATTAAAAATAATTACTGTCATATGAATCTCTGAGAATTATGCTGACAGACAGCAGAAGCAGAACAAAGCTTAGGTTTAAAAAAATATATATATATATATAAATGGAATTGCAACTAGAAAAGGAAGAACAAAGAGCAAAGGGCTACATAATCATTATAATCTCGTAAAGGAATTTTTCCCCATCATCAAAAGAGAACATGGGAACAAAGGGCACTTGAACTGCTACGCTCGTATGTACATCTAGGTCAGACACTAATGGCACACATACCATATTACTATGAGTAATGAGCGTGCTAAAAGAGAGAAAAAGTGCTTTTGAAAAGAATTTTGTGTCGTACTTGCTTATTTAGTTTTGAAACTCTCGTCTTCGTTCTCCCTACGCTCCTTTGAAGTAATAAACTAACTACGAGTGAAGTGTTAGCAAAATTACATCAAAATTTCATTCGCTTTTAATTTTCTTTAACGTTAAAGAAAATGTGTGCACGTCTATTACTCCCTCATATATGTAAGGGTGCTGTATAGTTGTTCTGCCTTTTAAACATATTCCGTTGTTGTGCTGCTCATATACCGTTCATATGGTGTGGTAGTGTGGTCTCATTTCAATGAAAGTGTTATGAGCATGACGAATATTAGGTATCTTGGAAGCCACAGGCAATGCAGCAGCAGCAAGAGCAGGACCGAACAGGGGACAACAAAAGCATACACACATATATTTTCTTTTTATTGTACAGAGTTTTGTATTACATGTTCGTCTCCTCATCTTCTTGTTGAGAACTTTTGGTTATGAGCCATAACCCTGCCTTTCCTTTCGCACGGGACGTCGTTGTGTTGTCATCATAATATGAAATTGTGTAGTAGAATCAGAGGAGAAAGTGTATAGAGCAAAAGGAAGCTATATAGCTGATACGTGCTGGTATGATAGTCGTTTTCTCCGATTTCAGACCATATTTGATGATGATCATCATCATATCATATCTTTTAGTAAGCTTGTGCAAAATATAGTAATAATATTCATTTCCCCCAGTCTTCAAATGCAATATCCATTCCATCCATCCAGGAGCAGCAGTAGCAGCATCCCACGTAGAAAACCCATTTCTGATGTACTTTGGCCACAAATAATCAAATATAAAGGCTTGATTTACTATTATAAGGTACAATATCTTTTCATTATGTACTGTGAAAACGTACGCGCTGTACTACTATAATATGTAATGATGTGTAAGCATTTATACTTTTGATTGTGCAATGCAAAGGGTAATATTGCAGCAGCTGCTGCTGCTACTACCGCTGCTCAGTGTTGCACAAAATCAACTTAGTTTTAAATCCAGCCACGAACATGGTATTCAAGGAGATCGTTATCAAGTTTCGTGGTGAGTGATTGTGAAACTAATTTTCCCACAGTCCAGTACTTGTGACTTTAGCCAGATTGAAACAAGTAGTAGTTGGAAAAGTTGTACGAAAAATAAACATGTAGGTATATATTTGGGACTCCCAAATTGGGAGAATACTTTCAAGGATAAATGAAAATATATAAAGCGTTCAGCTCAACACAAAGGTTTAAGAAGTGGATTGTTAACGCAATGAAATTAAAGATATCTACATATACTATGCATATACGATCATCATCACACGACCAGTCGTTTTACATACTCGGTAGTACTAATTTCCTGTAGTTTCACACAGCTCACATCTTGTGGATGCAGATGTACTTTATAATTTGAGAAGTAAAGAATGCGGGAATCTTGTAGGTTCCTCTTACAAGTGTGCCTTTATTCTGCCACAGTAGCATTATCGCCACCCCAACTCCTGTTTAAAACCCTATCCAAAATGGCTATATCCACCAGAAGAAGAAAAGACACGGAGAACATGGTTTCGGTGCCAATGATTTTATTACTTTTATTTTGAACCAGCAACCATTTTATGCCAAAAATACCATGAACAGCAGCACCAGCCACCACCAAAGTCAGGAAAAGAAAGAAAGAAAGCAGTGTGTGGTGCGAGTGCGAATAAGCTTTTTTTGCATTGCTGCTTCTGTTCCTGCTACTAGCAATACTGCTGTACTTGTCCTAAGTTCGTGTTAGAGCACATATTGACTTGAATGTTTGCAAGCGTGTATAACGTCTAACTATATATCAGTCAGTCAATGTGCTCTAGCTTCTATTCTTTCCCTTTATATATACACTTCAATAATATTAATGATCTTCAGTAGTGCTTCAGATTTGAGAAGATCGTAGTCAGCCAGCAGCGGTAGCACACAGAGAAAGTTTTTTATATTTTTAAAGCAAGTGTTCCATTCTTTCGTTCTAGTAGAGCAGCAGTATAGGTATGTAGAACTAGTAACAAAAAAACCCACAATGCTACAGAACTTCTCTTCTGTTCATTTCACTTCTCTGTTGTAATATTTCTGCACGTTTTTGCATCAACAGTCAGTTTTAGTGCGCGTTTTCTTTCACCTTCACCCGCTGTTTCTCTTTCTGCTGGGACTGCACAACCAGCTCACATTTCTGAAATAAATAATAGTCACTACGAACGAGTCAACAAGTCAATTAGTCAGTTGTAGCTGTATATAATTCTTGCAAGTTTTTTTAATATTAACTTCTCAAATTTATGGTGCGACTTGTTCCCACTACTCTGTGAGACTGATTTTTCGTCAACGCGTACTCCTCCATTAATTTTATCGTTATTAGCATCATTATCATTAAACTTTGGGATTACTGTCAATGTCAACACTGAACTCGGGGTAAGATATCGTACTTTTCATCAACTTTCTTTTTGCATAAAAAATAAGTTGTGCTTTTACATCAAACGTATTTTGTAGCAAGTGTATATACGTTTATATAGTTTGTAGTACGTTACATATATAATATATATTTCGTGATTCTGTGCCACATGTGAGGAAAAGGATTTCTCATCCAATAGCAAACATTTATAGAAATAAAGTATTAGCCGTGCTAACTAGGATAAATTTTCCCTACAGTTTGTTTACATTTCAACAGGTGGAGAAGAAATATTGGAAAGTATATAACTTATAATAGGTGATTGGAGTTTGGGCATTTAAATTCCTACATAAATTATGCTGATGTTGATAACGTCGCTTAATTAAAAGACTGAATATTTACAGAATTTCGTAGTTAA
>JAHZNC010002825.1:0-16815 GCA_027744095.1 Zhuqinia jingwanae | reverse complement strand
GTTTTTTGTGTATTGTGAAATTGTGACTAATGATAAATCTTTAGACTTGAAACTATAAAAAAAATATTTCAATTTTATAGTTTGCCGAAATGCTTATATATTTCTCTATATGTAAAGTGCTTTTTTATATGCAGTGCATGTAATGTGCTTGTATTGTATTTTTGTCTGCATTTCGATTTCGGAGCAGAGGTCATTGTGTAAAATGCGAGTGCTGTAAAATGTCAAAAAATAATAATAACAAGAGTGTGAACAATAATAATTATTGCATGCTAAACTGTAGTAAAAGTTACTATTTTTTTACTACTACTGCAGAGTACACTAAACTTTTAGCGGTATCCATAAATCACATCATAAATGTATAGTACGCGGGAAAAAATGAGTAATTTTCATCAAGTTTTCCTTTTCATTTTTCTATTATTAATAATACTACCAGAATAGATCACAAGTTTTAGAGTCTTGGAGCATGTGGTGCGCTGTATAACAGGCTGCATAGTTGCCACATTCTTCATTTCAATTGCAATTCAAAAAAAAAAGTGTATAAAAAAATTTGGAATATGGTTTGGTCCAAGTAATAAATTAAAATAATCCAACACATACCATAATACAATTACTTTTTATGCTTTCCCATTATTATCATTATTACGCCTTAGTACGAACGAAAGAACCCTGGAAAAAATAAAAATGGGGTTAAACTGAGAAAAAAACCATCCGACTATTTTCAGCGCTTGATGATTTTTTCCCACCCACCATACACCACGCACATACCTACCTACCTTTTTTTGTGTTTCTGTTGCTCTATATATTAGTCAGGTAGTAGGTAAGTCTCAATCTCAATTTTTTCCATGTTCTCGCCTTGTCCTATTTAGAAAGGCTGGCTAACATGACACACACACACACTTGCAAAAAACAGTGTGGAATCTATTATCCCCGACCAAAGTGTGAAGGTCGACTAATAAGACGGCTAACGACTGACACAACGCAACATTGCTAATACGCAATAATAATGCAACACTATTAAATATCCTGGCTGTATTGTATTAGCGTGTAATACCAATATTAAAAACATTTTATTATTATTATTTGACTTGCTAATCGAAACTGGAAAAATTTATTTTACAAGCGACTATAAAAAATTTCCTTTTTCGTTATCTACTAACTTTTTTATTTGTACATGCATACGTGCGTAGGTACATACATAACTACTTGTTATTTTACGCAAGGCCATCAAAACAATAAAGTGTGTAACAAAATATTGCGACATGTGTGGCGGGTAACATTATTAGAGGAAATCATAAAAATGAGCTTACACAATGCGTTGGTATAAGCATAATGTTTTCACCTGTGTGTTTACAAGATACATAACATTTCTTCATCTTACACACACACATCTTACATTCTTATTCGTCAAGATTAAACCAAGCGGAAAGTGGAATACGTGAAAGGCACCTTTCCCATTTTTTTAATCACATAAAAAATTGAAAAAACATTTTTTTGTTGTAATAATTTAACCAGATAAGGAAAAGACAAGGCAATATACATACACAGCTTTAACAAAATAAAAAAAAAGTTTCAAAAGTTGAGTAAGCAAAATGTGTTTATTGTAAAACTTAACCCATATACCATGTACACTTGTCTATGTGTATCCTGTATAATGATGATGATGTTGAAAGATGTGGTACATATACAAGAAAAATGGCCGTAGGCTAGAAGAATAATGATGCAGAGAAAACTTATATAGCTGTCGGTCGTCGTCGTCGTGTGTGTGTGTGTGTTTATTTGAAAGAAAAGTAGAGTGCAGTAATGGCCTTTATACTACATGATACTTGTACTAAATAAAGCCGGCACACTAGACATATTGTGGCAAAAATTGCTGTTTGAGCTGGCTTTTATTACTCTTTATTATAGCCGTCTTCTCCTTTCCCTCAACTCTTGTCATAGCCCAGGGCATCCCTCATTATTTCACTTTACCAACTTTCATTTTTGTTTGGCAACAAAACAAGAGAAATAGCAAGGATTCTCTCTCTCTCTTATGATGAGTTATATACATATATGCCATATGTATATGTTGAGTATGTATGTATGTATGTGCCAAACAATAATCCGTTTTTGTAACTGGAATGATTAATGTAGGTATAATGCAATAACTGTTTTCTTTCCCGGGATACATACAGATACATGCATGTGCGTAGTAGAATTTCCACAGGTTAGATAAAGACGATTACTACACAATATGCCCTGTGTTGTTTATTATTTCATAAATGAAGTGAATATTATGGCAAAAATGTTGTTCTCAGAAGAAACAACAACAACAATAATAAAGGTTTCGACTTCAAAGAGCCTAGCCTGCGAAAGTATATAATAACTACATAGGAACAGGGATACCAAAAATATTGCGGAGATAGGATAAATTATTATATGAAAAGTTATAATGTGTATAAACATGGATAGTTTTAATGATTTTGTTAGATGAAGCTTAATTCAGTTTTATACATGTAGTTATGTATGGTGGATTAATATTAGTAAAAGGAAATAAATATAAGAACAACTATACGCAACACATGTTGTTACGGTGCTACAGTCCCAAGTTTCTCAAAGTTGCGCAATAAAACACTGGTGATAAGTCATGTCGTCTTCCCAAAGTTGCTAAAGGCTCATATGCATGCTAGTTTAGTGTCAGTTGGAATAATAATTTCAGAACTCAGAGATTGACGCAGTAAACTTATTCCCTAGTGGGTGGTGAGCGTGGAATGCACACGAATCACAACAATGGTACTTCGAATAGTGTGCTAACATTGTTACATTATTTGAAAAACTACGCGGACATCAATCTTTTTTTCCTACAAATTCGAAGCGCAATGCAAATTAGATATATGTTCACATGCTCCAAATTCTTGAGGTTGCAAGTCATCATTAAAAAGTTGTGATTCTTAATACAGGGTTATAAGTTTGGTCTTGGTCAGCTCTGAATAACGATGATTGATTCAAATAGAATAATTTTTTTTTTAAATAACCAATATACTTTCAAGCAGTTTATGTTTCGGCAAATTTTGTTGTAAACATTTTTGTATACTTCAGCACTCACCTTGAATCGTTGGACCGGAATACAAATTTTAATATGTGCTCTTCCATGTGTTTAGCATTTTATGTACCCACACAAGTTTCAACAATTTTTACACTGCATATTTACATTTTCTCAATTCATGCTAATAATGAATACGCTCGTATTTATTATTTTTCGTTCCAAGCTAATGAATAACAGTGAAAAATTTATACTTTTATTTACGATTCCGCAACGCCCCAAAAACTATAAAAGTTAATAACATTGCCTGATTTTGCCACAAGCATTGCCGGTAAATATATCCCGATAATAAAAAATTAAATTACTTTTGTTAGTTTTTCCTTTCCCTATTCCAATCCAACGACCGCGAGTGTAAACCTATACCAGAGTTTAGTAAACAAAATGACGACGATGATGATGATGATTGGCTAGCTAATTGATGTTTTCTGTTTGAGTTTCTCCTTTCAGCCTTTAGGCTCTCTTTCTGATAATTATACGGGCGGCAAGGCTAATGTCTTTTTTAGCTTTATTATTTACATCGTTAGTGTGCTTATAAATCAAACAATTAAAAGAATTAGAGTCGTTATTATACACAGGCACCTATATCAACTTTTAATGGAAATGTAGATAAAAGTCATTGAGTTTTCAGTAGCGAAAATTTAAGTAGTATTTTATCTAGCGAACAGAAACTACCTACACTTTTAGATGCATACATAGATACACATACGTATGTGTACCATGATGCTGGAGATAAAAGCTTTTTTAGTACTATACGGATAGTAAATTTGCAAGAAAAAAAGTCTATAAACATTTTTGTCCATGGATGGAAAGCTCAAGGCCTTTTGATTTCCTTTTTCTTTTTTTCTCTCGTACAGATCACATCCAGCAAAAGTCTAAAAGTGTTTATTGAAATTCAATCCCAACCATGTTTAACAACTCCTTTCCTGGGATGTATTCCTTATAGAGAAAATGAAATGAGATGTGTGTGGTATGTTTTGTTGGTGGCAGTAGTAGTAGTACATTGGTTTTTCTACACAATCAGTGACGATGGTGATGATGGTGATGATAATGCCCTCCTCATGCTTTTGTGCAGAGCGAGCACGAGTACAAGCTCGATGACTTTCACTTCACCACATCATACAAAATGTAGAACTACTTTCTTTTGGGAATAATTGAACAAGAGAGCGAGAGGGAGAGAGATGTTGCTAGCCTGTATGCCTTCTTGCAGCAGTAGTACATACATCTGCTGCGTCCCGGTGCCCTCTCCTCTTCTTGAAAAAAAAACGAATTGCTCAACAGACATGTGGCAAAGGACGCTAGAAAAAGCTATAATATACAGTGAGGCCCAAAAAATAATATAACATACAAGTTGGGTGTTAGTGTTAGCACTAAATAAGGCGTTGATTAAACAAGTCAATTTTTCAGCAGCAGCAGTAGCAGAGTAAGACCTTTTTGGCTTGCTTTCACATTCCTCTGCTTTGGCTTCTCTCTTTGCTGAATCGTGATATCATGTACTACACACAAGTAAAACTCGCTTTTATTTAATGAAGTCATGTCACCAAAATACATTGATCATACTAGAACAAGAAAGATTGTTATTATTACTATGTATATATAGCTTGTAGTTTGATACAAAATACATGCATATTTATGTACCTAGTCATGTCAGGGTTTTGTTGAATTGGAGCTTGTCGTACTGTGAAAACGTGCCTTTTGATTTTAGTAAAATAATAATAGTAGAATATGTCATGCTCTCATATTTAAGGAATGATTCGTTGTTGTTTTTGTTGTAACTATTATTATTATGGATTTTGATGATTCATCAGTTGAATTAAACAATACAGATTCTAACTTTATAAATTATATCCCTAATTATCAGTAAATTTTGCTTTGCGAGAAGTATGTGCATTGTTAAAAGTTTACTCGTTTGTTTGTCAATACACTACTCACTCCGCTATTGCTTTGCTTACGAACGCTAAAATGTTTGTGACTTTTGACATTTTGCTGTGTGTATGATGTAGTAAAATGATTTTGTGTGCTCAGACATACAACCTCACTCACTCGCTCACACATCATCACCACCACCGATAAACGAATGCTCTATAGAGCTCTATAGAGTGTAAAAGTGAAAGCGTAAAAACCGAGTGAGGCTACACACATATTGTATATGGACTATGATTTTGGTTTTTTAGCTGGATGAGATTAGGATTCATGACAGCTCCTAATGGCAAAGTCCCTGTGAAAGTGATCGCTCGGACATTCGCTTCTGGCAAAACGGAAAAGTTTGTCTACCAATGTTTGGCAGAGCTTGAGCTACCCAGTGATAAGGTAATAAACCGAAAATAATGTTTCCCAATGCAATCGTATATAATACTAAATACATGTCTGCGTAACAAAATGACGTTGGACGGCAAGTATGGTATGCGTATTTCTACATCAATGGACAAGGAGCTTCACATGTTGAACTTATAAACAAATTGTATAATTTAAAAGAATTTATACAAATGTGTAGCATTGGAAAATGAGAGTAGGTCGGAGGAGCCATGCAAAATTAATGGTTCCAAGTTAGATCATAGCCCTAATAAAACATATTCCTTAAGTGAAAGATTATTCACTTTTCTTGTTACGAATTCATGTTCTGATTTGGTCTTTGCTTTACTGCTACAGTGCGTTGAAGATTTTCTAGGTTGGAGGTCTTACAAAAATTGTCAAAAAATATATATTGTCGTCAAACCATTACTAAGTTGAGAAGACCAATCTAAATAAAAATGATGAAAACGGGTTTTACACATCTCCAAATTTTTAGTCGTTAAATCATAGTCAGAATACTGAAGAAAATTATAGAATATTTTTATGACACCATAAAGTTACATACATATGTAATATGAGGAAACGCATTACTGGATTTAGACTGATCTCCTTTTCCTTTTTACAGAACGACGTGATAGAACCGAGTGATTTCACCTTTGAGAAATTCGTCTCCCTCTACCATAAAATTTGTCCTAGGAATGATATTGAAGAACTGTTCCAGCAAATGTAAGTGAAAAAGGAAACAAAGAATTCCATTTATAGATTGAAACGTTTTTCTATATGAATGCATCAAAATGCTGCGCGCGGCTGTTACACATACATATCATTATATTCCAAGGACGACATTTATCGCGTGTATTTCTTTTTAACTAGAAATTTTTTCCTTCTGTGAAAAAAAACTTGTTTTTAAGACAGCATGCTTCAATAATATACCAATCAACGTGGGCTAAAAACTTCTTTTTTTAAATGGAACACTTCTGTTTACCTTTCCCGTTGAATGATACTCACCAGAGAACTGAAAAGCCGTTTAAATGCATGACCTTTTTAATGAAATATGCCATGCAAAAATATGTATGTTTTTTGAATGTGTGAAAAAAATGTCAGTTTAAAAAAATACATACTCTGAGCTGTGTATTTGTATAAATAAGAGAACTTAAATCAAGTGCGCCATTTATGTAACAGTGTGTGATGTGGTATCCAATTTTTTATATTTGTTTAAATTCTGACCTTTCTTCTTTTTTTCAGAGCAACTAAAATGATGACTATATACATATAGGCTACATAATATGATGAGTTTATTAGTGCCTTGAACGCCGTTTCTAGTTTATATAAGATTTCTAGAAAATACATAATCACATAGATGAGATTGTAGCCAGATCAGAATTGTGCATCTATATAAGATGGTATGGTGGTAATTTGTTCTGTACTTCAAAAACATCATCATATAAATCCTTAAATACATACCTCAAAACTCATTAGGCACACGACCGCCCCCGTAAACCGCATTTTTTCAAATATTTTATGCTGGTTCGTTGAAATACGTAGTTTTGAGCAAATAACTTTTCATGAAGAATATTATGCGAAATTCACTGCTTTTTCTGTGTCATTGTATGCTATATCCTCATTTGTTTCCAATTCCCCAAAACCCACAAAGTAGAGAAAGTTACGCAAAGCAAAGCGCACACCCGTGAGATCGTAGATTTGGAACCTAGAAGGACGGGAGAAAGTTAAAAGAAGGCTTAACAGCTTGAGTACCTCTCACTTAGCGAGCAACCATAAATAAATCGCGAGTAATAATATACCTACATATAATGTAATGCTCCTCTCATATGTGAAGAGGACATAGAATTCCTCTTCACATTATATAATCCCCATCAGAGAGAGCTGCAAGCAATTTCTCAGAAGAAAAGGTTTTATTTTTCAGATGAATGGATATGGGCTGGAGCACAAGCAGAAGAAGCAGATGATGATGATCATAATGGCGATTAAAGTGCTTCTCTTTTTCTTTTCCCGCTCTCCTCTGCTCTCGTTTGTATACACACAAAAGAAGAAAAAAAGCACTTGAAACACTAGTAGCCACATATTATACTTTGTAAAATAAACTTGAAATATTGTTTGCAATGCGGCGGGGACTAAAAATAGTCTTCTCTTTTGCCTCCTCCATCGTATATTCGTTAGCTAAAAGTATCACATGAAGACACACTTAAAAAGACATTCCAGGTCACCGTTTCCTTGTTATGTCAAATAAGAAGAGAAGTGAAGTGAGACAAATTGGTTTCTTTAAGTTGCAGAATTAAACCCTTATACATGCACCATATATTATATATATGCATGATCTACGAACTATGGACATATTATACACTTTTGTCTGAGTGTGTACAACTGCGTCAAATCAGAATAATCTATTACTTTGCATATTTATAAATATATTTATGCATCCAAGTGTAATATAAGCAAGCATACATCCATAGCATAGCTTCATTTAGTGGATTTACATACATTATGCTTTTGTTTATTTTCTTAACATTTTCCCTTCTGAAGTAGTAATTACTAAGCATATTAAAATAATATAATAAGAAAGTTTTTTTTTCTGCAGGTGTGTGGAGCTGGATTGTTGGGATGGTCCAGATGGCGAACGTAAGTTTCTCTCTCTCTCTCTCTCTTTCTAGAAAACGCTAATAGCCCCAATTATACTTTTAATGTGGTAATATAGGTTTACTAGAAGTTGCAAAAAAAAGTTGCAAAAGGGCATGAAACTATTTTGCACACACAACAACAACAACAACAACAACATAATTATGAATTACTTAGTTGTTTACACACTACAATATATGATTATATGGGGATATATAGCGTTTGTAAATATCAATAACCATGAAAGGTTAATCATGCCACACAGGAACTCATTAACTAAATTAATATTTACAGCTATCCTTACCCACGGGAGGGCCATGTGTACTGAGATCCTGTTCAAGGTAAGACCACAACAAATAATATTTGTTTGCGCATGTGAATATGCATTTTATGGCGTAGTTACAGGTATCATGATCATTATTGCGTTTTTGTAAAAGTAGAACCTACAACTACCGTGTATAATAAACACTCATACAAGCTTACAATGTTGATTACTGTCACTATTCATAATACCAAAATCTCAAAAAAAAATATGGACATGACCCTCTCTATACGCTTTATCTTACACATTGTTTTCATTTGACCGTTCTGGATCCCTCCTTGACTGATTATTAGAGTATCATGTTATAATGTATGTACACAACCACCATTGTTAGTTTGCATATATGGTTGAGGTAAATCAATAAAGCACGGGTTGAGGCTGCTGATGAGTAATATACTACTATTGACACAAAGGAAATAATAAAGTTTTTTTTAACAGTAAAACATTGTTTGTATAATGTCATGTTATATGAATAACAAAAATTAATTGGGTAAAATGACATTCTGCTCATGTGGTGCTATCATGCAAGATAATATCTTGTGTCTACCAGTGTCTATTGTTCATGTCATGTACAATGCGGCACAACATGAATATTTACATGGTGATAGGATGAGTGTATTGGTATAGTATAAAAAAACCCAAAAAAAATGCACGAAAACACTATAAACATTTTTTCTTCTTCCTCACTTGGTTATGGTTTTCATGTTGGCAAAAACATTTTTTTTATGAATGTAATTAAGTAGTCGCGTGATGACGCCAGCTTTCAGTGTAAATGCGCATTAGGCGTTCACGCAAACGATACTGTCTTTATTGTCATGCTGCTGCAAGGCAATATACCTAAACACATACATATATAATATGATCATTATTATGATAACATTATTTCAGCTTTCTCTATATCTCCTCCATTATATCCAACCACACGACAAAAAAATCGTCTCTCTGCTAAATGGCGTTAGTGAGGATGGTGATGGTGTAGTCGGAGCAAGACCTTTTCTGCTTGATCTTATAAAAACACTACACCACACACACTCACACAGAGAGAGAGAGACAACTGGACTCGTTGTCAACAAGTATACCTACCTTTCTTTTTCCTTGTTCGTGTAAGATACATAAAAATTGCTTTGTCGGTGGGTGTAGTAGAGAGAGACTGTGTGGTCATAACATATCGTACGACGCAAACACACGACAGGACCAAATCACTTTCTCCATCAGTTTTTTTTCTTCTTCTATGCTTGAGACTTAGGAGAGAGAGAGAAAAACATCTGAGCTGAAAAGGGAGTGAGAAGTGAGGAGAGAAAAAAATGGGCAAGTTGCCAGTTCTTTGTGATGTGATGTAATTACATTGTGGCACTCATTTCTACCATACAGTTATTAGAAAACACAGAGAATGGAGATTTTCCTCGTAATACTTAATCACTGCAATTGGAAAGCTTTCTCTGTAATAGGTAGGTAGTCGCTTTAGAAATGAGTGTGATAATCATATAATAACCATATATAGTATTATTATGGCAGTATGCATGAGAAAAGTAATAATAACATTTTGACTATATTGCTTATTATTACACCTACGTATACTACTTGGATTGAATAAGAGTGACAGTGTGGTATGGGATATTATTAGGTAGGTATATAATGTACATCTGCCGTCTTTCTATGTAAACTCTAATTCACGGAAAATCATAATGAGCTTTTTATTATGATGTTGGCCTGTCACATACACACACACACACACACACACGATATCTTGTAGAACTTGGAAAACCCCATGAATATTCTGGAACCTGGAACGTTATTATGAACTGTTTACAGTTCATTATAATTTGGCGTTGTCTGCCGGCCGGCCGTCCGGCCGTATGCGCGATAACTCGAAAACTATTAGGAATTTTTGAATTCTGTTTTCGGCAATCGATTTGTAGAACTTGGAAAACCCCATGAATATTCTGGAACCTGGAACGTTATTATTTTTATTTTTATTTTTATTTTTATTATGAAGCCCAACATTCTCTTCTATAATATTACATATTACTACACACGATTTTTCTTTTGTGTTAGCCAAAAACAATGTAATCCAGTTTACTGAGAGAGAAAGGAGTGTGTAGAATAATATGTGAATAAAATGAGTTAAACTGGAAATTAACTGTTGAGCAAGTTAGATGTAAGAATTTTATACAATAATGATAATAATAATGAGTTGGGTTTATACAAAGAAAGGTAGTTACTACTAAACAAAGTGACATTGCTGAATCTCTTTTGATGTGACAACATAAAACCCCTCCAGCGTGTATGTACAATGCACATTATGTAGGCATATTTGTCTTTTGTGATAAGTGAAAGTTGTAAATTCAATTTTCATTTCAGGCTTTAAAATATTTTGAATTGCTATAAAACACACTTGAGCTAGCACATTAGATAGGCATAATTTTGTTTGTCATTCAAACATATGGCCTTGCAATCTTTATTTCTTCTTTGAATTTTGATATGTGTCCAAAAGCAGTTACCCTTTCAGTGCAACAAAGATTATATTTCTATGGAATGCATGAGAGAGGTAGGTATGTACATATAGTAATCAAGATCAAGCAACATGAAGAAAACGGATGGAAGTAAATTTCATTCAAAATCAGACAGACAGCTTTTGAATGTTATCCAGCGGTTAAATACAAAGTAGGAAATTAGCACGACTCTCTCTGCATTGTTAAAAATCTAAAAAGGAAGGATGTCTTTCTGTCAGTCAACGTCTACATTTTAGTCCTGTCATTATTAATATAAAAAAGCTATATAGGCAGCATGTATTGTGTTTGTAATAGTTACAGCAAAATCCATTCGAGTTCAACCGCAAGGCGCACGAGGATTCCAGGCCCCTTTTGACAGAAAAAATGAGAATAGAGCTTGTCACCTCCTTTTCTATTAATCTTTACAAGGACAAAAGAAATGCTGCGACATGACATTTAAGTCAGAAAATGAAATGAATCAGCTTTCCCCAAAACATATAATACACCAGCAATTTTCATTACTACTGCTGCTAGATGGTAATGAATTACAATGATGACGCACATATATCACCTACGTAATATTTATATATTTTAGACAAAAGAATGGAAACGAAAGAAATAAGATATTGAAAAATGATAGCTGTAGCAGCAGCAGGCATCAAAATGAAAACGGAGCATCAAAGCCCAAATAAATAAATAATGAAGTGGCTTTCCACAAAAAGTGTACTATTACTACATACTATACAAAGCTTGTGTGGGAGTTTTAATCTGCTCGCTAATCCCGAATCTAGATTCCTCCAGAAAATGGTGACTTTTTTGTATCATCGTAAAATTCATATGAATACCAAAAATGCTAAATGTTAATCCAAAAGATGGGAAATGAATATGCATAACATATATTATGAGCTTCTATAATCCGCATACTTCCAAGTATTCCTTGACTTGCTTCCTGCACACGACTATATGAGTATGTGTCTAGTGAGCATATCATATACCGACAATATAGCTTGAAGGTTTTCACCGAAAAAAAAAAGGTTGCATGTTTACCAAAAAAATCTACTTTCCGTTTTTTCTACACACAACACACACGCCGAGATTATTACTAAAGGAAAGAAGAAAAAACATATACAAGCAGGCATGTTTATTAGGAGGAAAACAAGTTATCATTAAAATTTCCTCTTCATATAACTTTTAAGGTAAAAGACTACGAAAACCGCAGCATCAGCAGCAAAAAAAACATGATCATGGTGTCGAGTGACAAATGCTCTATAGAAAAAAAATGTAAAAGCCATTCCTTTTACTCTTTTTATATATATGTATTTTTTTTAACCAAGCGCTTTCTTTTTCTCTCTCTTTTTTATTGATGTGTATGTGTGTGTGAAACAGGATGTCATCTACGCGATTAGAGACACGGCCTTCGTTACATCCGACTACCCGGTGATCCTCTCCTTTGAAAACCATTGCTGCAAAGCCCAACAGTATAAGCTGGCGAAGTATTGTGATGAAATCTTTGGGGATCTTTTGCTAAAAGAACCGCTTCCAGAGTATCCGGTAAGTTCGCTTTTTCAACTGATTATTTTGGTTGTTCGTCTTCAATGTTTGTGTACGTATGTATGTGTGTGTGTGTGTGTGTGTGTGTGTGTCTGCATGTCTCTTTTGTAGAGAGTAGCTTCTTTATTGACATCAGTAAAAGCTTTTTTTCTCTTCTCTTCCTCTGTCTCCGCCAGCGCTTTCACTGACACTGGCAAGGCGGAGAAGAGAATGACAAAAATAATATTCTTTGAAGGAATGTAAGTTTCCTCCCTATTTTTTTACGTACATAGTATATAAGCTTATATATATATATGGCTTTAAAAAAAATCTCCATGTGGTATGTATGCATGTATGAATATGATGCATGGGACATGCTCATGCATGTGTAATATACAATGCAATATTTGTCATGTTAAATATTATATGCATTACATTATTATACCACACACACTCCTATACTTACATTAGGTTTTCATCCTCTTTTTTTATTTTCCCGTTTTCCACATGCCAAAGAATAGGAACTAGGGATTTGTTTCTAAATCTTACCATCTTCGTCTTCTTCTGCTACTGCTGCTGCTTCTTCTTCTTCTTCTTCGGCTCTATTTCCTATTGGAAGGAAAAGATAGTTGTGTTGTGAGTATTAAATGAGTGGTGAAAGTTGATGAAAGTTTGGCACACCATATTCAGGTCAGCATATTGCGACGTTTGCATCTTTCCCCAAAATGCAAAAAAAAACGACAAGATTTTTTATGACTCTCCATCAACTGCCAAGAAATAGCAACGGCTGAAGAAGAAGAAGAAGAAAAGAGAAGGAGGAGGAGAAGAAAGGGAACGAAGCTCGTTTTTTAACCAATGTGTTTTCGATTCACTTGACTTGTTTGTACTTTTTTACGCATATATAAATAAATTGAAGTAATAGAGATTCCGTGTATACTTATTATAATGATTATGAAACGCCACAAAACATGAAAAAAACATTATATCAAAAGACTCGACTCCAGCAAAAATATAAGTTTCATGACTGATATAATAATAACAAGAGTATAAAGTATATCAGTAGTTTTTGACTGCTGGGAATTTTAATGAAGGAATGAATGTACATGCATGCATATTATTATAATATATTTATGATGTTTCTCATTTTTTTATTATTATGGCATAGTATATTAAAAGTAATATTTTTTAAGAAATGTGCTTCTTTGTGAGTTTGAATGAGTACGCATGATTTTCATGATTATGTTTATTAGTGTGCTTTATATACATGGTATGTATTTATTTATTTACATAGTTGGAACCCGGAGCTCCACTTCCTCCACCTAGTGCTCTTAAGCGGAAGATCTTAATAAAGAATAAGCGTCTGAAACCGGAAGTTGAGCGGCAAGAGCTTGAGTTG
Organism: Zhuqinia jingwanae; assembly: GCA_027744095.1. Classification (NCBI taxonomy): domain Eukaryota; kingdom Metazoa; phylum Arthropoda; class Collembola; order Entomobryomorpha; family Paronellidae; genus Zhuqinia; species Zhuqinia jingwanae. The sequence goes on along the minus strand of JAHZNC010002825.1, from coordinate 3,073 downwards.
TTTCAAAAGGGGCAGTTTGTGATACCTGAAGATGAAATGAAAGAAGATGCTTCAGCAACTGTTGGAGGTCCACCAACTGAAGAGAAAAAGGTCAGTTTCAGTTTATTCGCTCTTTTTTTAAATACCAAATACACATTATATAAGCGTGTGAGTAAGCAATCATCCAACAAGTAAAGGATACACACACACACATAAGGAAGTTGTAAAATCATTCTCGCAATCACAGTATCGGTAGGTGCACATCTAAGTATTCGTTTTTTTATGACTGTTGACTATGTGTGCAAGTGTAAATATACAAACATACATACATACATTCATGAATGATAAGCGTAACAAACAATAGTGTTGCGTGCTGCGTTGCAGTAAGTTGTAAGTACAGTTTGACTTGACTTTTTCCATTTAACTTTGGCTACAAAGAAAAATGGCTTGGGCCTTATGAAGCAGTAAATTGTCTTTTTTTTTGTTCTGGAACACATTTGATGACTACCATAAAATTCAGAGAAAGCTTTGATAATGATTTACGCTTTCACTCTTTTCCTCTCGATCTCTATTACATTTTGTATGCATGTTTGCAACGTATATATATATGGAATGTGTTCTCAATGGATATTTCATGAGATGAATTCTTGACGAGCATGTAAATGGTCTGCAATGGTCAAACAGCAAAAGTGGANGTGGATGGCCTGATTTCCCACTTAAAATTGACGAGTGAGTGGTTTTTGTTGCATCGCGTCTTTTCTATACAGCCCAGCATAGTGACAATTTATATACATGCATATGAAACGCGGTTGGACAATAGAAAGACAAAAAACGGCATGCTGAAAAAAAATACTTGATTTCTGCGAGACTCGTAAAAAAAAGAAGAGAGAGAAAAACTACTACTTCTTGTACTGAAATCTCCCGGACAAAAATCCTTGAAACATTCAAGGAAGTGAATGTAAAAAAAATGGAAACAAAGTACTCTGGCCTACTTTCTTCCGGGTTCTATATACAAAAAAATGCCATCACATGCAATATATGTATTTGAGACAAACAATATAAAAAAAAAATCTTGGGTTGTTTGATGTGAAACATTGAATAGAAAAAAAGAGAATATATTATGTAGAATAGGTTTATGTTTATATATACCAACATACATGCATAAAAATGTGTACCTAAATTACTATGTACTTTCATTAGACTTTTCTTTAGTTTATGTATCATATTATCTGGTTGGAACACTACTACTACTGGATACAATAAATTATTTCCAAGAAAGGTAGAGAATCCTACCAAAGTTTTTTGTTGTTGAGTTTTGTAGGAAAAAAAATAGTTGAGAAATGTTTGAAGGGTACAAAAAAACTAAATAAAGTATAAATGTAACAATTGAATTGAATTAAATATAAACAAAAGTTGGGCTTACAACAACGTATGTATATAACAAAGAAGCTTGAAGGTATAAACAAGCTGTGTTCAAAGTCAAAAGGGTTTGGAGACTAAAAAAAATCTCATTATCGAAATGGATCATTTGCTAAATTTTGTATGATTTTTTTTTGTAGGAGGATTTGGTTGTTGGTGAGGCTGGTGCTGTTGGAGATGCGGCTCAAGTTGCTACACAGTACACTGGTTCCACAACCAATGTTCACCCTTGGCTTTCATCAATGATTAATTACGCCCAGCCGATCAAGTTTGTAGGATTCGATGAGGCGGATCGTAAGTACTTACCTCTGTATATACGGCATGTTTACCTACCTAGACTTTTGTACATATAAAAAAAAGTATTATGTGATCTAATCTACTATTTTCATTTCATCCTACCCATTATTCAAATATACACAGAAGATCGATATTGAATTTTAGATTCAATTTAACTTTGCAAACATCTAATGGCTTGTTTGATTAATTTATCACCTGAAAAAAATACACTTTCAAGTTTTCCGTGTCAATTTCTTACCTTGCCCCAAAATCATAAAGTTACCAGTTTAAAAAAAAATATTTTAAAGACTAAGCTTGAAACACACTAGCAGCAGGATGTTTCTCGTTTCGCCCCATTTTCTCGTCAACCTTTTTTTTGAACGCTGCTATATGACATATATTTTTTTTGTAGAATTCAGACTACATTTTAGTTTTATGTAAAGTTGATGAAAGAATGTCAACAGTTGAGCTTCAAAAAGGATCAATTTGTAATACCTTCACTGTATACTTGATGAATTCACAGAAAAGAACATTCATCATAACATGTCGTCCTTTTCGGAAACTGCTGGCTTGGGATATTTACGATCACATGCTATTGAGTTTGTCAACTACAATAAACGTCAGATGAGCAGAATTTATCCCAAAGGAACCCGAGCGGATTCTTCCAACTACATGCCTCAGGTAAGAAAGAAGAATACGGAGTATATAGTAGTCATGAGACATGGCATTATTTTTACAAGATATTTTGGGATTCCTTTGGATTTCTCTCCTTTCTCCTTGTTTAATCCCTTTGGCTTTGGTCTTTCTTGCTGGCATATACCATAAATGCACACACAAACACAGACATCAATTAAGAATTTCGCTTGTACTTTCCAGGAATCTTTATTGCTTTCTACAAAAAAAACAGAGCACTTTTTTTTCACTGTGCTTTCTAGATAATAGCGTCTGTTTTGTATCTTGTTCTAGCAAAACTTGTTATTTTTGTAAAGTTTACATATTATGAGGCATCCTAAGAAGGAAAAGGTCAAAAATGAAAAAAAAATCTTTTGTGCTTTATTGAACTAGCAATACTACACAATGAAATTTGTTTCATCATCATCATCATCATCATCATCATCATCCATATAAGTGTGTAGTGCATGCTCAATTTTCTCCGAAACATGGGAATGAAATAAGGGAGAAAAAAACAGAGGAGGAAATAGGGATTTTTGGTATTAAGTAAAACTAGTAGAGAGAAAGTTGGTGGTGCTGATGATGATATGGTAAATTGGATGAATGAAATGAAGTGGAAATAGCTTCAACCAGATTTTCTTCTTTTCTTCTTCGTTTTCCAGATTTCACAAAGAAAATAATATTAGTAACTTTTATAGTATAAATTTCATCGCTTCTTCTTTTTTTA
>JAHZNC010002824.1:0-14843 GCA_027744095.1 Zhuqinia jingwanae | reverse complement strand
TGATGATTATATATGTATATGATTCACAAGGATCATATACACATAAATACATATATGAAAGTATTCATAAAAGAATAGAAAAAAAAATTATGTTAACCTCTTATCCATAAAAATCATTATCCTTTTGTAAATATGTAATAAATATATGAATGGGTAATAAGATGAGGATCATGATTTTTACCTTATGCGATATGTGTATATGAAGTACAGCTTACTTATTCACTGTGAAAGTCATACAGTTTTGCTAATCGTATTCAACTCATCTTCTCACAATCTAACAACAACAAAAAAGGTTTCATTTTCAATAAATTCTCAATCCAAAAGAAAGAAAAAATACTTCGTGCTCTGTGTGTTGATTATAATTCCATAGATCATATGATGATATCAATTATTATACCATCTTGTATGCAATGCAATATGCAAACAAAAGATGGTGATGGTATATTATGTAATACTTTGGGTTTGTACATTTTTGCCTCTTTAGTAATAATAAAATCTTCCTTCCTCTTTTAAAGATCCTTCTTTTGCTGAATATGTTGTGTGTTTCAAAAAGACTGAAAAACATTATATTGCTCAACTCTGTATCACATAATAACAACAATAATGTGAATTCGGAACATTCTCTCTTCCTTTTCTTCAACTTTTTTTTCTGTTTGCTTAGTCATCCATGGACGTTTTTATCTTGGAGGTTTTTACAAACTTCTTTCAGATTTGCTACGCTTTTTGTCGGATTTTGGGTGTATCTAAAAATATGTAAGCTTTTGATAAGAGAATAAACATAAAAAAGATTGGAAACATAGAGAATTTAAAGCTCTCATAATAAAAATGTTTCTTGTTGGCTCGAGCTCATCGAAACAATGAGAAATTTTGCAGAGAATGATTTCATAATGCTCACACGTACGAAAGTAGAGGGATTTTAAGGCAACAGCTGGAAATATTGAATGTCTGTATTATACTTCAAGTTTTTGTAACAAATTTTTTATTTTGTATATATGTTTGTTTGTTCTTTTTTTTTTCATAAAAAGAAGAAAGAGTGAATGAAAAGATAAACTTGTATATAATGGAAAACTCCTGTTGCTTCATCTTCATCTTTGGGAAATTTTGGTATTGTTGTGAAAACTTGGGTGTTGGTAAATAACATTACCAACACAAACGTACTAAACGCAGCATCCTATTGATGAAGGTTTCCCCGGCGGATGTGTAATTCATCCAATATCTAACACATAAAAATAATATACACACAACAACTGAATAGAAATATTGTATAATATTTCCCCCCATCAGATCGGATGGATGCCACAAAAACATAGAGATTAGGTAATGTCATAATGTAATGCCTTGTTGGATATATATTGTGTGTGTGTACATGCGTATGTGTGTGAATATCTGGATTTGATTTGGGTGTGTAATTGAAAGGAAAAAAAGACGAACACAAACTATAGATTTGTGTATGTGTCCATAAAAGTATCTTTATAACATGTTTTGTGGTATTCATTCAGCAAGTGAGAAAAAAGGAAATGAGACTTTTTTCTCTCGTTTGTTTGTAAGGCAAAAGGGAAATCGGGAAATGTATCAGATGGAGAGAGAGCATTTTGGACTTTGTTGCTTTATTTTCAGGCTAAATATTGAATGAACGTAAGCAATGTAGTAGAAATTTCAACTACGTCACAGGAAAAAGGTTTTCAAACAAATAAAATGGAGCTGCAACGCCATTTGAAACTGTATACATGATTTTGTTTCTCGTATGTTCACAGTTTACACATACATACGTACATTTGTCCAAACACATCACAAGACATGTCGTTGTATAAAATCATAATAATGATTTTCAAAGTTACTTCCGGTAGTTCCGGTACGATTTAATAGGGAAAAGTTCTTGCTTTTTTAATAACACGTATGCATACATATTACTATTACTTAACCTACGATTTGAATTCAAGTTCCTTTCAGTAGTCTTCTTATATGAGCTTTCTCAATACTCGATTGAAATTTGCAAGTCATCATATTACCTATATATGCTATGGTCAAAGTCAATGTCATCAACCTCAAAACATGGATGCTCAGTTGTTTAGAGATTGTTACAACTGATAATCATGATATTATATCGATTGTTGTGTTGCGTGTGTGTGTGTGTGTTGGTTATAATATACCTACTACCTACATTACATGTATGCAACAACAAAAAAGGGATGCTTTGCTTGATGCATTCGCGTATTTTGATGCTCAGTGCACATACGTCAAATCAAGAATTGAATGATTGAATATTTTGATGAATCATCGTATTATTGAAGAAGGAATAAAAAGCGATAAAAATACCTCAGAGTATTTACATTCAAACATTCATCATTAACAATAATATTTTGCCAAGTCATTCCATATTATGTGTAGCTAGGTATATTTTTGTGTATGCCATTCCATCTTGCTTCCGAGTACACAACAATGTACAATAGTTTATGCACCCCTTTGCGTCTTGTTAAGGATTAGAAGATGACCAAGTTGAATTGGTGTTATCAGTTTAAAAAAAAATTGGTGGTACTACTTTCATTCTAAAAACCATGCTTTTTAAATAATACCAACATTATCTATTAAGAATCTATACAATCACTGATTCATTCTGGTCGAAAATGTAAGGAATGTAATTTTTTTTAGAGAGATAGGTGTACATTTTATACGGACACGGATGTTAATAAACATTTAACAACAATAAGTAGTCATGCATGATTAGCAGTGTAATGGTTATCCGTGTGGAGCTGGTGTTGCTAGATTGGTTCGTGTTCTTGTTTTCTCTCTCTCTCTTTTGCTGCTACCTTTTCTGTTTGCTATCCATAGATTGAGGCGAGACTATTTGACGGGTGATTGTTTTGATAATTTATGATCATGATGACGGTACAAAATCTATTATTATTATTACTATACATACACTTACATTATTATCATGGACAGTAAAGATGTATAGAGATAGACTTCATTTTCTCAGCAAAGTAATGATCGTGCTGTCATGAGTCCTTTTTTATTTGAGGGAGTAATGAATACAGTAATTATTTTTTCTTTGCACCTTCTCCGCACCTTTATGTATTGTAGGTATATATGTATTTATTTATAACCAGCTGCGCTACTCAAGGTACTACTTAACCTTGTGAACAGATAGCAACTACTGACGAACGGGCCCTGTCTGTTTATACCATTTCAAATTATTTGAAAGAATAATTAAAATCTCATAATTGATTCTGACATGTGCAAAAAAATAGTAACAAAATGAGATAAATATATATACATAAGGTATTACTGAAGAAAACTAGTACTCTGTCTAGTAGGTTTGTAATATAAAATTTGAACAAGGCGCTTGAAAATTTTCTCCTCAAATGTGTATTAGCATTTAATTTGAAGAAAAATGTATGTCACGCATGTGGTATTTTAAATGAAAAGGGGTGCATTTATTTAAAAAATTGTATCTCGAGATGAGAGAGATACTTTTGTACACACGCGCAATAAATGATACTTCACACTGTTCACACAAATCACTTTAGAAGCTTTTTAGTTAAGAGATATACATAATACGTGCACAAATATGTGTAGTAAAAAATTGAGTCTAAAAAATGAATTAATTTTTATGTATGTAGCTGTTGTCGTTGTGTACCTATTTCTATAAAAACTTGCGTTGCATAAAAATTTGTTTTCAAAGAAAATGGCGTTGAAAGAAAACGAAGGATCGAATAAAGTGAGAACAGTTTTTTCTTGTCAAGAGCAGCCATATGAAAAGAAAAGGAACGGGACGAAAAATATTTCAGTCAACAAAATCAAAAGAAATAGGATCGCCCTCCTCGTCACCAGCGGGTACAAAACAGTTATATAGTTTATGACTATATGGCAGAATAATTGTTTAAAAAAAATTCAACCCCGGAGTTCCACATTTTCCCCCTTTTGTTGTTGTGTGCAAAGCATAGTAATAATGATGATGAAGATGATTGCTTTATGAATGTTACTTGCTGGTGTAATGAGGACGGTGATGATGGTGGTGGTGGTTGATGGCCTCCATTGACTGACTGAGTTTTGTAGTAGTATGATTTTAGCTGGTTGGTTGTTGGTTAAACTGGTACCATATTAATAATTATTCATAATATATGGACAAGACAGATGTTTTCATTTCTACTTGGTTGGCTCAACAAACGACTGGTTTTCACCCTCAATCATATTTATATACATACATATGAATTGAATGAGGGTTGATTTTGTATGACACCACAGCACCATAAAAAGACCTATGAACACCACTCTCTAGTCAAAATCCTGCAAATATATACTTCGGTACCTATATATTATTATTGGCGATGAGTTTTGTTTGGATGATTTATCCATGTGCACTTTGCTAATGGTAAATTACTGTTTTTCTCTCTCGAAATTACATGCTTTGTTCAGTTGAGGGAACAAAAATGGGAAGTGACAGCAGGGTCATTGTTATACGTCACTAATGCAGTCATTTTCTAGTTATGATAATCATAATGGTTGTTGATGGTGGTGGTGGTGGTGGTGATGATTTTTTCATTGCACTCATTTTCAGTCTATTATTTCCTCTGGCTCATATATTTATTATTGTTATACTACATATTATACATATACACTACACAGATTANTTTCATTGCACTCATTTTCAGTCTATTATTTCCTCTGGCTCATATATTTATTATTGTTATACTACATATTATACATATACACTACACAGATTATGACACATTTATGTATGTAAGTACATAATCATTAATGGGAATTCTCTTTTGGAGATGATATGATAAAAGCATGCTATACCCCTTTCTGATTGGATTGTCCACATTTATGTATTCTCAGAATTATATGACTGATTATTTTTCTTGTTTAAAAAAAATAAAAAATATGCCTGTCTAGACTCTCGGGTCGGGACTATAAAATGAGTGCAAACAAAATCATGCTCATATGAAAGCGTTATCTGAAAATATCTTTATTCATGCTTTATTTAAAGTACAGTCGGAATGTTGCAAACGACAAAAGTTGGTATGTGTTTGTTTCTGATGTTTGTGTCCTGAGACCATGTGCAAAAACAATTTAAAAAAAATAGTGTTTTGGTTTTATATTTTCAATAAAACTCTGTAGGTTACATACAACCAGTACTTATTTTTTTGTTTAGATACCTATTTTTCTTTTACGTCCCAGCACGACTTATGTGGTACCATATAATTAGTGGAAATCAGAGCATATGAAGAGATTTATTGCATTTTTATTTCAAGTGGAATGTTATTTAAAGTAAAATGATGGTGTTCCAAGTGTTTGTTTTGACAATGAATTAAGTAATCAAAAGTCATTAAACCTCAAGATTATTCAGGCAAATTATAGAGAAGAAGCATGTTCAAAAAAATTACTAGAATACCTGCCTATACACAATTAAGCGTTGATATGTTTTCCACTTGAATTAAATATATTATGTCTATTATGTAGTTTAAACCCTTTGGTTAGGAATTTGAATCATTGAATTCGTGGGGGTCCTGTACACACGTACTAATCAAATCATTGTTGAAACTCACAGTAATAATAATAAGGATAATGATATAGGTGTGCCATATATCATTTCTGCACAGAAAAGGGTTGTATATAATTACACGATGCATTATATTTTTCTTTTCTTTTGTTACAGGAGATTTTGGAGAAAAGCTAAAGAAACGACGCCTGAGTGGGAATGAATGCTTGGGAGAGAAACTAGTCTCATCTGGACCCTTTAGAAAGGATCCAATTACAACCTCAACCCCGAACAAAGGCAAAGGGAACAGCAGCAGCAGCAGCAGTGGTGGTAACAGCAACGTGGGACACAATGTTCCTGTACCTTTCTGCCAACAGTCACCGGATACGACCACCCAAACACCTCAGGTTACCTATTGATGAATAAAATTATTTGAATTATAATTATGACAATAAATCACACATATCAATTATTTAGCAGAGGAATTCCTTTCTAAAAAAAAGATTTTTATTATATTTCTCTTTAGACTGAAATGTCACCAGCTTCTTCAGTATGCTCGGACGGCTCTACAATTTTATTCAGTTCTTCAGCTGGTGGCAGCAACAAAAGCGGAGGAAATCGATCGTTAACATCAACACCCACACCAACATTGTCATCATCATCATCATCCTCCACCTCATCAATTTCGTCGGGTCCAGCTGCTGCTGCATCAACAGCAATGAAAATAGGCAGTTCACCTAGTCAAGGACAAGGACAGTGTGACCAGTTTGTCTGGCCGTCACTACCTTCTACACTTCATCAAACAAATAACCTGAGCTCGTCAACCACCACCCGCATCACCCAACCAATAATACCACAACTGTCACCAGTAACAAATCCATCAAGTGGTACTTTCTGGCTGAGCCCAACCAACTCTCTAACGACTTTCTCCACTGGTCCAATAAGCAGCAGTGGCAGTAACAGCTTGACATTAAATTACGTACAGTCACCTAATAATACTAGTAACGGCAGCTGTGTGTCATCAGGAACTATTATTTCCAGTAATAATTTAAGCAAAGCAGCAACAATTTCATTGGGAAGTCACGCACCCAAAGCCAGCAGTGGTAGCAATGCGCCCACAACAACAGTCACCACAACATCATTATTAACTCCAACTACAGCGTCTACAGTTACTGGAAAAACAGGCAGCGCTAGCGCATCTCCAGCGACGAAAAAACCGTATCAACCTTTCTCGTCGAAAAATGTGCGAAGACCTAGTTCTCCATGCCCTAATATTGATGTACGTCAGCTTCCATTGGAGCAAAACAGGCCGCCACCTATTTCTCCATCTCCGGTACTACCAACATCCACAAACATCATTTCAAGCAAATTGTCTCCGCTTGCTCCCACTACGCCATCAAATATTACCACCACGACTATTACCAATTTGCCAACTTTACCGGTCGTTACAAATCCGAACATATTGTTCACAATGACCCCACCACTTGTCACCACGAATAAAACGGAAATTGTCAGCTTGTCTACGCCAACATTACCAATCCTTCCATTGTTGACTACAACTGGGAAGCTTCCAACTGTTGGGCCAATTGACACCACATGTGGTGGTGTTCCCACGATTGTCACCGCACTTCAACCGAACGCAAGTATTTTCAGTGCAATTGATGCAAATACATTGTATCCAGCTGTGAACCAAAATAAGGAAACTTCTATTGTTCTACCGATAACAAGCAAACCCGCAAGTCTGCAACCATCTTTGTTGTCTAAGGTGGTGAAAGCAGAGAGTAACTCTGCTGGAATTGCTCCTGGCGTGAAAAAGAATGAAGAAAGCAGTAAAACAGACAAAGAGATTGGTTCCATCACAGGGAAATCTCAAGGAAGAGATGGGAAAGACAATAAAACGACCAAGGATGGAGACAAGTGCCCGTTACAGTTAGCACAGGATATTTTGAACAGATTTGAAAAGAAATCTGGTGATAAAAATGCAGAAGCGGGACACAGTAAAAATAGTGGTAATAATGAGAATGTTGGAAACTCAAGGAGAATGAATTCAGCAGCTTCCACAATACCTTCATCGAAAATGAGCACTGCTGCTGAGGAGAAAGTCAAAGAAAAGGGGAATGCAACAACAAAAACAGTAAAATCAACAAAAGATGGAAACAAGACAGATGAAAAGAGTAATAAAAATGAGGTAGCAGCTGCTACCAAAATTGATTCTTCGGCATTGTCTTCAAATAGCGAATTGACCACCAAAACTGGTGATGCGGGATCAGTAACAAAGCTTAATGAGACAGGAACAAATAAAAATTCGTCGGGTGTAGCGACTGAAAGTAAACTTGGAGGAGCTATCTCTTCCATAGCGGAAATCGTTGTGTTACATCAAAGCGATGACAAAACTAAAATCCCTGTAGACTCATCCAGGCAAACTATTGTCTCCTCTATCTCTCCAGCTGCTACAGTTAGTACGTCCGTTCCTCTTGGCACAATTGTCGCCTCAGCAAACCCTGTCACGACACAACTCCCTCAGCAGCATCCATCCCATTTGACAGAAAACACAATCATCACATCACTATCACAAACATCTGTTATGAACACAACGCCATTAATATTGAAAGATGGTTTGCAACTTACCACAGATCAGGGACTAACATTAACGACTTCAGTGTCCGGTTCGATTCCAACAATTTCTTTGTCAGCCGTTGGGAATCAGCTCATTCAAACAAGCGGCGCTTCTGTTCCCTGCTCGACAACATTGACTGCTGGTGGGTTAAGCACATTTGCTCAGTCAAACCAATTCATATTGCAACCCTCACAGGCTACGGCAGATGCAGCAAATGGTGCTAATTCAACTTTCATTACAACGTCTGCGGGACCTGGCCAGGGGTCAATTAGATATCCAATTCTACAAACGATACAACCGTTATTCCTCAATTCTGCTGGACATGCTGGCGGTCCCTTGATCATTTCTCAACCGACACAAACTTCCCAGGATCATCACAACCAGGGAAATCAAACAATAACTCAACAGTCCTTCATTTACGATCAGAACGGAACTCCTACGGCCACCATTGACGCGACTGGAGCCTTTCAGTCAATGCTTCAACCGGCAACAACTACTATGGTGCTAGATCCCAGCATGTGCGCTGGAAATCCTAATTTGGCCGGTGGTAAAAAGAAGAAGAAACGCCTGATGGCGCCTTTCACCATATTTCCTCAGTCTTTCAACCTTGGTCCTCAAGGTTTCAGCCTTCAGCCGACATTTTCGAACTTTTTCCCAACGCAGACAATTTTAACGCTACCCAATCTGATTCTGAACCCTGCTGACGGGACACTTTTTATACAGCCTTCGACACCGTTACCTACTGCTACCACAGCGCCTATGCAACAAACAACCATGAAACTGGGACAATTTCCAATGACCACAACCACCCAAATTCCCCAGAATCCTCAGAACATTGCCCCTAAAAAAGATGGATCCACGACAATTATCCAAAATTTGGTGGAACATATAAAACCAGCGACAACGCCAGGACTAGATCCAGGCTCCGATGACTCCAGGCAAAATCCAACCCCCGACTCGAGCACAAATGATTTGCAACTTGGTCTTATCAATGTTGCAACTGGACCAAACCAAACCACTAATACGATAACCTTAAACATCCCTGCCCAAACGACGACCACCGTGCTTCATAATGCCAGCCCAGTGATGAACAAGAAAAATTCCAAGAGTAGGGCTGTTAGTAGCAGTAGCACAACCGTGAAACGGATTCTCCCACAAAAACAAATTTTACCAAAAATTGACTCGACGACGCCTTCCACAACTGAGAATGCGAATTAATTTTAATTCAACTAATCAGCGGATTTTTACAATTCACGTTATGGCACACTGCTGAATATTTCTCTAGTTGATATGTAGTAGTTACTATAATAATCCTTTCTATTTTAAACATATATACATATATTATCAAATTTTTTCGAATTAATCAGAATCAGGATTTCTTACCGTAGTAATTTTACAACTACACGAAATAACGGACTAAGAATATAAAATGTAAACCAAAAATCTACTGCTGAGATATATAAAATGGAGATCATAACTTGTAGTACATAAAAAACGCGTAGATTAAATAGATTGGATTCACGTAGTATTTTTAACAGAGATTGTTGGAATTGTAGCAGATTAGCAAATTTAAATACAAATAATACATTTAAAAAATTACTTATATACACTTTCTCTCGAAATATTTGAATAACTGTAACGTAAACACTCTCGACAATTATGAATATGATGACTTTATAGTGTGAGTTTATTAATTGTAGTCCGCTGCATATTCTCATCTACTTGACTAATTGATACACAATGTTTTATGATATATGACGTATTTAACTCTAAGTAAATAATATAACACATATTGTATGAATATATATGATATTTTACTAATTTCACAAAAGAGTAGTTTTGGGAATGATTATAGGTGCGTACTGTATCTCACCAAATAAATTGCTGACAGATGGAATCTCGGCGGGGCGGGGGAAAGTTTTAATGAAGGAATCGTAAATTTAAAAAAAGGTTATAACTACTTGCTATAATCCTAGCATCACACAGTTAGTTTTAACATTATAACTTATAGAGAATTTTAGAATTTAGAATGCAACATTTACCCGTGAATATTAAACACAAAGTCAATCAATGATTTAAAGCAGGTTAAACTATTTACAGAAAAGCAAATGAATTTTAATAGCTTTTAAAATATTTTAGATTTTGTCTGAGTATTTATTTATGTGATGTGATAACAAAATATTCTTTACATTTTACGACATGATGCAATTTTAAGGGAATGATTTTAAATTTATTATTATTATTATTATTATATTATTACATATTTTAAACGGTACTATTGCTACTACGATAGTGGGAATTTATTGATTATTGTAATTATATATCTCAAAACTTTGTCCCATGAATTTTCTTTCTTATTATAGTTATGATTTTTATGAAGCTAATTTTATTGCATAATATTTTAGTTTTGTGTTATACATTTAATTTGATATAACATCACTCATTTTAACCGTTGTTGCTGTTTTTGGTTGTGCCTGAACCTACCTAATATGGTTTGTTATATTTTAATTTAGTTCTGAACAATTTTATTTTAGTTTTAGGAATTGTTTTTTAATCACTGTAAATCGAATTTTAAACATAACAATTTATAAACTTAATGAACTTATATATAGTACAGATGCCAAAGTGCATTCGCTGGTGAAACCAAAAATGTTTTGTAAAATAATAACTAATAAATATAGCAGAATTGTAATAAACTGTGACTGACATTTTAATTTTGATATAGGTTCGAAATTCGAAAGTTTTACAACAGCTCTTTATTTTAGAATTGTATAATATACGTATAGTTAAAATACGTAACTCAAACGTGGTTATTTAGTTATTTTAAACTAAACAAACCCAAATCTCGATTGTTTTGTACATGTTTAAATGTACTCAACTTGTTGACCTCCACCTCAAAGATCTGAAAAAAGTTGCAATTTCAAACGGCTGATTTAGAATTTCATTTAAAAAATAATAAAGATACCATTTACTATATATTTGCAGTCGTTTGTTGAGTAAAGCTCTATTTGTAAATGTAAATTGTAAAAAGCATGTTGGTATTATTGTAATATTGTAATTAGATCTACGGTGTATCTGTCTGTGTGTAAATTTAGTATATACAAAAATGCAATTAACTTGCAAATTATGTACATGTTTAAAATAAAAAAATCTGTTATACGTACTAGCATTAATATTTGGAGTGTAATCCAATTTATTGATAAAAAAATCCACATCATCATCATTATCATCATTACTCAACATCACACCATCATTTTTTTTGCCGGTGTAGAACATTTTAGCGTGCTGTAGTTTTATTTTATGTGTAGCAGTATATTAGTTAGCATATATTATAATACATAGAGATAGGTATATAATATTTTATGCGTAAATACGTGAAATATAAAGGTTTTGAGAAAAAAGTGTTGAACAAGTCGTCCACATTTTGAAAAAAAAAATTAAACAGTTTATACAATTTGCGAAATGTCTTATAAAAAATAAAACACAAAAATGTTTACTAATCAAAATTATATCTTTTGGTTCATTGTTTTTTGCATACTCTATTCGTACGATTTTGTTCTCGTTGTCAATTTTCCGAAATCTTTCCTTTCTTTATGGACCATAACCTTGGCCCAGGAGGATACAACGAAAAAATACCTGGTAACCAAGAATCTCTTTTGAGCCATTTGATAGCGTGTCAAATGCTGAGCTTTTAGAGAGAGAAAATGTGTGTGTGGGTTGTATTTCATTTTCAGGTGTGCAGATGTTTTTAATGACGTTGTTGCTTTATGGATATTCTTATTACCCTGACTGAACTTATAAACAAAACATTTTTTACACCAGGTAGTGTGCGAATTATCACTTTCCGTTATTTTCTGGAAGGTTACGAACTCTCTAACAAAGCACATCTTTGGCATTGTTGCATATGTGGCATGCATATGCATTGTTGATGCTTGTATAAATGGTGTTCCACTATTTTATGGAAGGTACATTTGTATTGTTTTAAAAATTTAGAGGTTCTGCTGAGCCTTGTTTTTAAATCAAACAATAAAATCCAATTTGCTAGCTAATACATACGTTTTTGTTCCAAGAAGTTCATATTGAAAGTTCTTAACTCTCTTTCTCTCTGTTATTCTTTCTCTTTCACTACCATTATTATTAAAGCATAATGCAAACACAAAAAACCTTGCTATGGTATAATATGCTTCCAACAAGCAGGGGAAGTAGAAAAAGTGAAAGCTAAACACTAAGAATATAGAAGAATGCTTTCTGTTGACACGAGCGAGTGAACTTGCTATGCTGGAGTGGAAGACGCGTACTAAAATTTGTGTGTACACTGCTCTCTCATAATATTCCAATGTTTTCCCTTTTCGAGTGATCAGTTTGACTTGTGGCGATGAGGAGCTGGGATGACAAAGGAGCACACTCGCAAACCTGAAAACAACCTTCCTTCCGCTGGTGAAATCAAAATTACTTGGCTATGTACTAAACGCATCAAACGAAGTGAAAGTGTTTTATTAGTACAGTTGTTCAACTCTTGTCATAATTGTCAAAGTCATTACCTACGAGTTTATTCATTTTGTACAAAATATACGATTGTTCAGCGTTCAAGTATTGGATATTTAAGTTTTTAAATAACAACTTTCACCTTTACTTGTTGTGTAACAGGAATGGACAATACTGGTAAGTCCCATTTACTCAACATACTATGTATTTGTGTGTTCATCAGGTGTCAGCAGCAAGCTATGTTATGATATTACTAGAATCTCATTTTCCCCTAGATATGGATTTCATTCCCCAAGTCATATTTTGTACTCTGATGATGGTATTCACAAAAAAGAGAGAAAATTTTCGTTCAGATACCATTTCATATAAGTAAAACAGTTACGTACCTTTGTGAGATATGAGCATATTTTGATATATGTATTTTTACTTCGTTCTTGGCGTTCATTTTGTACCCATCATTATAAGACAACGCTTTGAAAATTATACGATGACTGACATACAATAATAAAGCTGTAAGACCTGTAAATACGTAGCTGATACTGATTAGAATGATACCCCACTTGCTATTGGTTAAAGGTTTTTAAAAAAAATCAAAGTTTCCCATAACTTCCCCAGGGGTTGAGATTCAATAGGGTTCTGAGTTATGAAGATATCGTGCTGACAGACGGACGGACGGACAACCTTGCCAATCCCAATACTATAGCTGATTTTATCAGCTACGTAATAATGCCAAGCAAAGGATGTAGCTCATCTTCCTTTATTTTTTACTTGTTTGAGAATCATGTTGAAAAACGTGTGGAATAAACTTTCCTTTCCTGTTCTATTACAGTAATGTTTGTTTCCTACTTTATTTGTAATTTTTTAGCAGTTACACAGTTGATTCACTAACATAATAATAATTGGCAAAATGGGACCATGAAAAATGTCTGTTAACATAACTAAAGCACAGTCAAGTCGATTATTTTTTTTCTTCGTTTGCATTAGTAACGCTCCACATGGTTGAGTCCCCTTTCACCTTTCACTCAATTCACTTGTTATTGTCAGATGGGAGTTCCAATGGAGGAACCGTGAGGGAGGAAAGAGAAACAAACTTTTATTGTATAAATACGCACAATAAAAACGTTTTTCTTTTCATAAGCGCCTTACAGCCGTACTTATTTTCCCCAATTGTAATACATCATACTTATATATTTTACCATATACACATACATGTAAATCATGTGCATGCACAATATTGGGCTCGATTTATTGCTCGGATAGAAATTATAATGATGTGAAGAAAACTTCCTTGAAACTGCATCATCACATCTATATGCTTCGTTGTATTTTCTGCTGAAAAGAAGAGATTGCTAAGTGGAAAGAATACCACACATTTACTTATGTGTAGGTATAGTATATGTACATAGATTTATAGTCCCTATTTACTCAGCCAGTACAATACTGTAAGTGAAAATAGACTAGATTACGTAAGATGCTAGTTTTGTAATCGAATAAAATTTATATCATCGTGCTGTGAAAAGTCAAGCTATTGTTTAAACTTTTATCACATTCTTATCATTCGATGTTATGTAATTAGAAAGAAAAAATCTAATTTTTATCGAGTTTAACCGAAGCATGTAGGTGAAAGGGGAATCAGAGAAGGTTTATGCACATTATTTAAGATTCTGCTTCATATCTTTCTTTGAAATTTAGGAAGGTAGCACAAGTTAAAATTTTCTTCAAGGACGACTAGTTACAATTTCTTATTAAAAATATCAATATATACATACATACTCATTTAAGCATGTAATTTAGCTCATTTAATAATTATAATTTCTTGTTTTTCCCATGGGTCTTGCCCAATGGGCTTTATTCCTACTAAACGAAATAAATTTATTCATTCAATACTCATTTAAGCATGTTAATTTTATTAAACCATTGGCGCCCAAAAACAATTTTTGTAGAAAAATGTAGCAAACTACAAACAAGAAGTATAGAATCGACAAGTTGAATACAAACTTGTCGATTTAGAGAAATGATGCTCTTACGAAATGTGAAATAGATTAATGAAAAAATGGCAATAAAATGAAATGAAGATTCGTCTGCCCTTTTTTATACGTACATGACACAAGTACATTATTTACTTTAAAATACCTCTCTATGAAAAAAGGAATCTCGCCCATAATTTAAAAAGGCGGATATGCGATTTATTTTTTTCCTGAAAATTTTCTAAAATTTCACTGAAAAAAATATAAAATACCACATATGCGATTAAAA
>JAHZNC010002823.1:0-14327 GCA_027744095.1 Zhuqinia jingwanae | reverse complement strand
ATTTTGGGCAAAGGTTGCAAGTGAGCAAGCAAATTGAAAAAGAGGAAAGAGTTGAACAATTGATCCAGTGAAAGTTACGCGTTACGCAATCACAAGCTTGAATACGGATAGGTAATACTTTTAACTTGGCAGAGGACAAAAATCATGTACGTTATGAATTTGATATCATAGTTTTACATTACTTTTAAATTTAAAAACATAAATATCCATTTTAACTGTAAAGTGGGTAACGTACAAAGTACACATTGGCGATTCTCCGGGGGGAAAGTTGTGACTTTGTGACATCTTGACAATTTCTTTTGTAATGGTGTCAGTAGCAAACTATGCTTTGTATTATTTGCAACGGGAATCCTGAAAAAGTGTGGCCCAAACGATGGCAATGCTGGAAGGACAATGGAAAGTTTTCAGAGTCCCTTTGCAAACTTCTGGGGCTTCCCACATCTCCCTACAAAGAAGACTTTCAAAACTCGGTGTATTGCTCCTCGTGTCAGAAAAGGGTGTACAATGTTTATCTAATGGTGAGGAAATGGGATAAGCTGCAGGATGACATTAACAAATTGAAGTCAAAGTTAAAGAGGGATTTTCTGCAGAGTTTACAAGATGGGGAGCGGGATAAAAATGCCAACAACAGTGTGGGGAATGAAATCGGAACAACTCCTAGAAATAAGGGTAAATGGATGCAGTCAAGTACAAATTATACATTTGGGGATGACGAGGATATCTTTAAATTTGACACTGCTTTGAAAAAGGAAAATGGGGGTAATAAAAACAGAGCTAGTAGTGGAAGGGTAGAAGAACAAGACAAGCTTACTGCGTTTAAAAATACGAATACGGTAGTTCGAAAGAGAATTTTGAAACGTAAGTTTGAAGAAGCATTAAAAAAATGTCATCATTCTTCCCACGCGAACCAGATTTCAAATAGGAGTGAATATTTTTACATGCAGGATTGGATAGGTGTAACTTGAACTGTGACTGCTGCGATGAAGTTCCAAGAAGGAAGCCTTCTACGTTTGGAAATGGGAAGTCGCCTCTTTGTGGCTATCCTGATTGCCAAGATAAGGAATGTTCAAAGTTGAGGGAAGATATTGGAAGTAGAAATGGAGCTTCTGATTCCGAAGACTGTGATAGCGCATCAAGTTATTCAGGTTCCGATTGGTCGTCACATCAAGAAAATCAGTGCGATGATGAATTTTGTACCGGTTGCTGCTCTTCCCCGAACGCGAGTGCTCAAGCTCAGTGTGTTGCTGGAGAAAATAAAATAGAAAACAAACATAATGCTAAAAGGCAAGTCAAAAACACTGTGGCATCATGCTCGTCAGAATACTGCGCAGACTGTTCAATTTGCAATAAAGATACAGCTGGAAAATCAAGGCGCAGTAGTGGTAGTAGTAAAATTAATCATAGTGGCATGGGCAGGAATGTCCCGAATGAGGAAAAATTTGCTAAACGTAAAAAGGAAATGGTCAGCACTAACAAAACAGCCATATGTAAAGAAGAAAGTTTTGCCAACATTAAAAACGAAGTACTCAGTAGCGGTGGAAGTTCAGAAGAAAATGAAAACTTTGACTTTGACTATCTTGGAAAAGAACAAGCCATGGGCTCGCCAAAACTGACTAGAGGGAAAATACCGAAGCTGGAATCAGATTCTCCCGAAGAAAGATCACCAGAAATTGATGAGGAAGGCAATGCTGACAATGCAGAAAGATTCCGGTGTTACAGGATTAATTGTACCAGAACATTTGTCTCACAAGATGATTTGGACATTCACGTGAAAAGGCATCATGAAGGTATCAAGTGCCCATACGATTGTCAACAGTGTGGAAAAGCATTCCAATGGAGGCGTGAGCTTACAGCTCATATACTGAAGCATTCAGGTAAATTTTTACTGCGAGCTCTAGGTAAAGCCTTCATTTTATTTTGCAAACTAATATTGTAAATGTACGTGATTGCAGGTGAATTTGCTATATGTTGTCACCTGTGTGGGCGAGGCTTTCGAACAATACCACTTTTCAATGTCCACTTGAAAACCAAGCATGGGGGAGAGAGGAAATACAAGTGTTCTATGTGTGATAAATCATTTATATCCGAATCCAAACTGAACACTCATTTAACAATTCACACCAAAGTATATCCATTTGCATGTACAATTTGTGGAAAAGGTAACTGAAGACTTTTAGACTGTTTTTAAAATGCTTTAAAGTATATAACTATACATAATTTTGACCTTTATAACTACGTGCAAATTTATATGTGTGCATGTATTTTCCAGGATTTTCTGCCAAAACTTTCCTGAGCTTCCATATGAGCAAACACATGGAAGCGAATCCCTACCAGTGTAGCACCTGCAGTAAAACATTTTCTTCCCCGAGGAATCTCAAAGTTCACCAATATACCCATACACAGTCTCACCCTTATAAATGCACAATATGTCAAGCTGGAACAACCTCAGAGACTCTGCTGAAAAAACACATGTTGAAACATAACAGTGAAAAATCCAATATTTGTCACATTTGCACCAAAACGTTTCGTTTTCCGTCGAGTCTGAAAAAGCACCAGAAGATGCATAGTAATGGAGAGAAGCGATTTATTTGCGAATTTTGCGACAAGGTATAAAATTACATACCTAGATTTGTTATTATTTTTTAATTAAATTTCTTTAGTTTTACCCCTGAATCATTTGATAATTATTCAAATGCCCTTTTTTAGACTTTCATCGACAAGTACAAATTAACGAGACATCTCCGCGTTCACTCGGGAGATACACCCTTCCATTGCACCGCATGTAAAGAGAGCTTCCTTACAAAGGAGTACCTGAACAAACATTTTAGTGAGAATCACGAAAAGGAGCTAGAATCACCTTTATCAAAAGATACCGTTATCTCGTCACCTACCTGCTCCCCAGAACAACCAAAACCCATACCATGCAATCACACAAGTCCTTCCGATGATCTCCAATTACCTGAAATTAATGAGCCGCTAAGCGCCTATCTGCCGGATGGCTTTCCCACTGATCCCAGTTTTCTTGATACTCTTAATCCTGCTGATGAGGACCTAGTAGTTACTGCCCTCGACTTGCAAAACTTTTCCAAGGAAGAGCTGATGATGACGGGAGAGCAGTCTAATAGTGTTCATTATCAACACGATAATGCTACAAGTAGTGCGTTAGCGGATAACCTACTTAATCATTCAATTGTGCTACCTGATTTTGAATCATTTAGAAAAAGGCCAACAAACCAAAACCAATTTCATAACGATTTTTTATCATTTACATTTCAATAGTTGTAGATGATTTTTTACTGGAAAAACAACATACATACATGATATATTTTTCGTATATAATTTAACTGTTTATTGTTTTCACGCAGAATTTTCAAGATTTTGTATTTTTTTGTATAGTTCGTGAATCATGATGATCATCATATTTCTACTTACGTTAATGATAAGTGTACGAAAACATTCGTCTTGTTTATAAATAATAAATTTTTTCTCTACAAAACAACTAATCATATTTGCAATGATAGATAACCAACAACAAATGCAAACATTCTTTTTTATGCACTACTACGATGTATCATAAGAGGACATTGGCATGGCATGCACATACATGTAACAACAAAATCCTATTTTCCATTATCACTTTATCTAGTTTAAAAATTCTAACTTGTATTAGAGGAATTGTGTAAGCATTACAATGCAGCTGTCAACAGTTAAAAAACGAAAATGTAGTGCATACATAAATACCTAGCTATATTTAAAGTAGATTTTTTATGTATTCCTTTTTGGAAAGTAATAGCTGACTCTAAAAATGTGACTGGATTGTGTGGTGTACTCTGTAGACTGTTGTAAGAAGAAGATTCAAATGGCTTGACTTTGTCCTTTAATCCCCATCCACAGTTTCAAATTCAATTCGATGACCCATGAACCTACCAACGTTTTGGTGTCAAATAGGTGCCACCTGGTGTGCTGAGAACAATATAATATAATATAAAAGTTAGTCATTGGCAGTTTTTTTAAAATAAAATAACATATTAAAAAACAATATAAATATTTGTATTGGGGTTAATAAAATGAACAACATACTTGTCTTGGGAAGTTGAACGGCCTCAGTGTCTTGAAGTATTACTTTATGCTCTCTGTTCTGGAAGAGATAACGAATAAGCAGACTTTTATCTTCTCCTGGAGCCGGATCATAAAATCCTGGAAGGTTTGCTTTCGTGCTATCATGTAAGTCTAGTCTTGAATCTCTGACTAGACACTGAATTGGAACAGTCACATCTAAAATTTCTTGATCAGCGGCACTACTGGATTGAGCAGCATTTCCTGTTTGGACTAATGCACCATATGTGCCCGACAAAATCACTAAACCACTCCGCGACCTTTCTTCTGATGCTATTTTCAAATAGGTTTCGTGCATCAGAGCAACTGCTGCAGCTGCTTCAGCTTTCTTTTCAGCCACCCTAACACACAATACAAGAGCAAATGCACTCAATTAAACAATATAAGCATATCTTCCATACAAAATATTTAATTGATAATAATTACGTACTGGTCTCTATATGCTGCCTTCTGCTTTTCCTTTTCTAAGCGTTTCTTCTCCAGCTCGTATGGCTCTAAGAAAACCTTACTAACTAGTGTCCAGATAATTATTGGAGCAAGAGTTCCATAGAAAATAGGAGGTGGTAAGATTTGATCACTAAGTTGAATAGGAAATATGTAAGCCTGGTTCCCTCGTTGTAATCTAAAATGTCAGTTATTTAGAATTCATAATTATAATTTACCAGTTATAGAAACATTATGATATAAAACCACCACGGATGGTTTAATGCTACTAATTCATACCTTAACCTCAGCGTGACACCAACTGGAACTCCTACAACCATTGTTGCACTAAGATTTGTGACCTGTGAATATTTCTTGTCGATTCCGTATTCCACCATTGCACCAAATGTTCCTGCTCTGTTAATATTGACGATAAAATATATTATAAATAAAAGGTAAACAATCAAAAAAACACTTGATTTTAATCTCTATATCCCTTTCATATAATAAACAACGTACTTTACGGCTCCACGAATCTTCACATTATTCTCAAACTTGTAATAACATGTTGTAGACGCAAATGTGTGGGGTATTCCCAAGTGTATTGAGGCTGTAAACCTGTAATTTTGACCGCCCCTAATGTACGACGACTGTAGACCACTCATCGAGCCAGCTCGCCACATCAAACTTAGACTTGATACCTGGTCAAGAGGTTTATGAGCACCTGAAGACGATATTCCATTTTGTTAAATTAAACCGGAATTGAAACACTATCTGACTTTTTAACAGACAAAAATATTTAAAAATAGTCCTTTTATACCGGCAGTAAAAAATGGTCTGAAACCTTGTTCGGTTGACTGTCCCATAAACCCAAAACTAGCAATGGCGCCCGTATTGAAAATGGGAGCCGATCCCTTCAATCCAAAGTCCATTCCATTAGTATTTCCTCCAACTTCTAACTCTCCCCAAGCATTTTGGCTGCAGAGTACAAGTTTACAAAATTACGTAACATATACAATTAGGAAGTATAACAAACAGAAAGCAGTTATCAGTATTTTTAATTCACCCAACTATTCTCCTCAGTCCACACATAATCTGACCTTTCCCTCTTCCATTTTCAGCAGATACGTTTCCGGACATTGTACATGTATCACGGGCAGTGAATGGAGCTTCAATGGACTGTGCAAAGTGAAACCCAGTGAGTTCCAAATATGGAGGTGCTGTAAATGGTAATTAATTACATTATGAATAATATACGTAAGAGTAAAAACATATGGCTTTATCTCTGAATACGAAAAATCACGAAATAATTTGTTTCTTTTCGTGTAACTATAAAACTAACCATCATAATATAAAATATCTTCTTCTTCATCATCGGTGGGTTCATAGGGGGAAAACAATTCTGACATGTTTATATTCACAGTTACAGAGCCCTTTGGATTCATCAGTCGTTCCAGTCTTCGCTCTTCTTTTTCTCTAAGTAATTAAAAATATTTAATCTTGTATTCTGTTTCAAATAAAAACAATTTCTTTGAACGTTTACGAAGAATTTATATACCTTTGTATTCTTTCATAATCCTCCCTTGATTTCCTGAGGTGTTCTAAATCTGGTGACAATGGCTAGTTCCTTTTCATCTTTTATCCCTTTCATTCCCAAAGTATCGTAAATTGCTCGGCGGTGAGGATCAGTGAGAACTAACATTTTCAAAGAATTGAATATTAAAAACTGACAAAATCACCACTCTCAATTAACCACCATTTTGTTTTGAACGGACTCAGCAATTAAAAACTTACTTTCGTGAGCAGTTTTTGCCTTCTCGAACAATTGTCTAGCATATACTTGCTTCTCTGGATCCCTGCATTTGTCAGGATGGTACATTCGGGATAATTTTCTGTATTGATTAGTTACAACTGTCTAGCATATACTTGCTTCTCTGGATCCCTGCATTTGTCAGGATGGTACATTCGGGATAATTTTCTGTATTGATTAGTTATCTCTTCCGTCGTCGCCTGAAATAAATAAGGCACATTTAAAAAAAAAAGTTTTTCACTTCATTTCAAAGGATTTTTAATGTTACAACACGAAACTTACTTTTCTTGAAACATTTAGAAATGTGTACAAGTCATTTTCATTAGGATCCTGGGAAAACCCGGATGGGAATATTTTCTGTATTGATTAGTTATCTCTTCCGTCGTCGCCTGAAATAAATAAGGCACATTTAAAAAATAGAATTTCACTTCATTTCAAAGGATTTTTAATGTTACAACACGAAACTTACTTTTCTTGAAACATTTAGAAATGTGTACAAGTCATTTTCATTAGGATCCTGGGAAAAGCCGGATGGGAAGTCCCCTTCCTCCTCCTCATTGTCCTCATTCATAACGTTATAAACGTCATTATTTGCAGTATTTGAATCCATTATTGCCAAATTAATTATTAATGTAGCTTCCTAATTTGCCGAGTAAAAAAGTTATTGTTTGTAATGGATGTGTTGACTTTTTGGTTTGAATGAATGCAAAGGAAAACGTCCAATTTCAAGGATTAGAACACAAGTAGAGCAATCTGTGTGCAATACATAAACATAAACATCAGCAAAAAATCAATACAGTACATTAAACATCCACCACAAAAAAAAAAGTATAAAATGTGTTCGTTGTTTGTTACTTTTTGTAATATTTTTACACTTTCTCCTCTTTTAACGTTGTTGCATCATCTTGTCTTCTTTTGTATTATCATCACATGTTGCAGCAGCAGATGCATAACTTGTGACTTGACCAAGAACGGCTCTTTGGGAAACGGGAGTTTCGATCCGATCAATTTACTTCTCAATCCGCCGAAAAGTTTTAAAATGTTTTTCATGCACTTCTACACTTAAAATTATTTTTAACAATAATTAATTAACTACTTATTATTATTATGCTTTACAAATTACGGGAAATCTCCCACATGTTCTTCAACACAAAACTCAACCCCTTTTCTCCATCAAAACAACTTCCAGTAGTACTACATCATAAGTGCATCAACTTGTGAGCTTGCAGATGATATGCTGCTAGACTATTGGAATGCCCATTGGCGGTGTGTGAAAGTGAAACCCAACGTGATCGCAATTGAAACGCGGCAATGTGATCCTTCGACATGTGTGCATATAGAAAGCAGTAAAGTTTGACTTATATAATCTTCTATTATTGTGTATTCACAATTTTATAATTTGTGCTTAAAAAACGGAATGTGCACTTTAAAGTTGAACTTTTCAGTTAGTTTAAGTCAATCGTTGCGTATTAAGTTGTTAGTCCAGGCGGAACAATTTGTTGTTGGACAACAATGGCAAAGGCAGACAAGAGAGATGTCGAAGAGGATCAGGTGTGCGAAGACATTGACGGAATTTCAGCTTCAATGTCCCTAGTTGCAATCGAGGTAGTCATAATTAATTATTGTAACATAATATGTATTTATTTAAATGACCGTATTAAAAATGATTCTACAATGGTAGGAGTATCTGGAATCAACAACAGAGAACGATCTTAAAGGTAACAATTCTGTGAGTGGTACCGACAAAGTGGAAGAAAATGTTGTACCTCTATGTTTACAAATTGCCCATGATAGAAGCAAAAAACAGAGGTCTTTGGATGTTCAAGCAACTGGGAAGGAAGCTGGAATTTCATTCCAGGATTTGCAATTAAGAGAATCCACTGTGTTGGGCTTAAAAAAATGTGGGTTTCATGAGCCATCACCGATCCAGTTGAAGGCTATTCCGTTAGGAAAATTTGGATATGGTATGATAAGAGAAAATGAGAATTTTAATGTTCAATTATATTTTTTAGTTGTTTTACAGCTTGATATTTTAGTGTTCGGGGATTCTTTGTTACTGCAGATCTTATTCTTCAATCCAAATCGGGAACGGGAAAAACTTGTGCCTTTTCGGTACTTATTTTGGAGCAGCTTGATTTGGGTAACCTATTCGAGAATATTCAAGCTTTGATTCTAGCCCCAACCAGAGAAATCGCATGTCAGAATGCAGATGTAGTAAAGGGAATTGGATGCAAGACATCGGGTAGGGAAGTTATTTGCTAATCTCATGGATTTAAACATGTAGAAGTGCAATGGTAACAATTTAATATTTTTGTAGGCCTGCTCGTCAAAAGTTTTATCGGTGGGACAGCAGTCGATCAAAGCATCAGACGTTCCAAAGCATGTCATATCGCTTCAGGTTCCCCAGGACGGGTTTTGCACATGATAAATGATGGACAAATGGATCTATCAAATCTTCAAATCATTGTTTTGGATGAGGCAGATAAACTAATGGAGTCCCCATTCTTAACAGACGTTGTAGCAATATTTGCAGCTTTACCTGCCACCAAGCAGGTGATTGCTGCAAGTGCCACTTACCCAGACGGACTCAAGGACTTTGTGAAACGATTTATGAATCACCCAATGGAAATTGCTGCAAACATTGACCCTGCCCTGCTAGCCATCGAATTGTATGCTGCTGATGTTCATAAGATTTTGGATAAAACCAGGAGTACTAATTGGGAAGTGATTTTTGATAATAAGATTAAAGTGTTGTTGGAGCTACTTCGAAATCTGCAGTTCACACAAGCAGTAGTGTTCTGCAAGTGTCTGATGTAAGTTGAGATTGTACTCTCGGTTTTGTGTTTAATTATCTGTTTGCACTAAAATATTTGTTGGCATATTTTATAGTAAATGTTCATGTTTTAATTTCTGAATTGTGTAGGGTTGATAAGGTGTATGATGTTCTCAAAGAGTACGACTTTGACGTTGGGAGGCTTTCCGGAACTTTGCAGCAACGGGATCGTCTAATTGCTTTGAGGCATACGCAGCAGGGCAAATGCCAAATCCTAATTTCCAGTGATCTCGGTGCTAGAGGTATTGATTGTGAAGGAGTGAATCTCGTCATAAACTTTGAGCCTCCAGATGATGTGGTTACTTTCGTTCATCGTACCGGGAGGGCCGGCCGCTTTGGTAGCCCAGGAATTTGTGTCACGCTGATGACATTTGGTTCTGATTTTTATGCCCTCGCTGACTTTACCAGGAAAATGAAATTTGATATAAAAGTTTTACAAACAGTAAACCAAATACAAAGTTTGGACAACGGACAAGCTAAAAAGCTTGAAAGGCTACGAGTGAAAGGTACGACGGCATCGATTAATGATGCAGAGTATGAAAATTGGAAGGTACTGCAGGATTTCTTAATGAAGACCCGTCCGTATCATGGATATCCCTCTTCGCAGTTGGATACGTTTGCTAGTTTTAAACTCAATGTTGATTTCAATGCATCATGGGCACATGTAGGGGACATAAAAAGGCGTTCAGCATTATAATTAAAGCATTGTAGAGTTATTAAAATAGATAATGTAAGGAAGTAATGGTACCTGTTTGCTACAAATGCTTTTATACAAGTGAAACGAATATTTAAAATTAAAATAAATTGTGATAGTTATTTATATCTTCAATTAATTAAATAAATTGATATTGTTAAAGATACAAATATATAAAGTGTCTTTAAAAACAAAAACTCAAACTAAAATCTACTTACTGTGTCCTTACTCTAAAAAAATATGATAATGATATAAAATACTTTTGAGATCATCATTTACAAAATTTCAAAAAATGCACTTGTTAAGTTAAGCTCTGACCTTGGCCATTTGAATATTATCTAGTTCAATTTATTTGAACTACTACATTTAAAAAAAATAACTTTACACAGCAGAGCTACGGATGATAATCTATTTGTGTCAGTGGAGCGGTGAGAATAGGCTCTAGTATTTCAATTATTTTCGGAGCATTTAGATGAGTATCTAGTGACGGTGATGTGATGATGGTATTTATATGAAGGGTTAATAAGGAATGTATCGACCGTTTGTTTAAGCAGCTTGTAAAGTTAGTATCCATCAAATGCAAAGGTCTCACAGCTTTTGACAACCAACAATTTTCTTTTAATTTTCAGTCACTAGACTAATGATCACTCACTACTGATTAAGGCATTTTGTTTAGAATTCAGTGAAAGGAAAATCCATAAAAGTAATTAATATAGCAATTAAAGGCATTCAGAATTACAATCAAGAATACTTGCGCAAAAAGTGAACATAAAATTCATTTCATAAAAATGAAAGAAAATAACCCATTATCACATAATCTTCTATTAGGCACGTCGTTATCACTTCAATTAACCAGCCCTTTGCATACATTAGCATACCAATATGTTTCAATGTTGATATCGTCGGCGGGGAACAAATTGTCTTAATTACAAGTGATCTAATTTATGTATTATTTATTCGTTCGTCTAGGAAAGGGAAAGACGGATGGTTGACAAGAACTGCAGTTCCTTTTTGTGTACAATTATGCCAAGTCGGCACGGTTTGAACAGTATGCCAATTAACTCGATAAGGATAAAGCTCATTTGTCATTTGTGGTCTCGTCACCTCTCTTAATACTTACATTGTCCGATTTAATTATAGGATTAACTGATTAAACACGTATAATTTAGGATTACAATAGTGCACTCATGTGATTTGAGTACTCGCATGCATTCCTGAAATGACCTGATATAGGAGGAATTTTTAACTTGCTGTTTTTATGAGACTTTGCGTGAGTGTTAAAATAAGCCACCTGTTTTTGCGATATAAGGTCAAAAACAAGTAGTTTATGTAAAAAGTGCACTTTAATGATAGTACATAAACTTTTTGTCACAAATACCGTATAATATATGCATGTATAAATTATAGAACATGTATAAATAATATGTTTATATAGATAGTAGATAGATAGGGTTCCCACCAAATCAGGGTATTTGTGAGAAAAATTTAAGCTAGATGTACAAGGCAAATTGTAGTGCTAATCTGAACTAAAGTCTTATCAATCTTATCATCATCTTCATTTTTATTGCTGACGGTGTAAGAAAGACATGACAAGCGACTAGCAGCTATAGTAGCAGACAGCAAGTATACATGTACATGTAACAACTTTACTGTGGTGAATGGTGTTACATAAACGTGATATGATGATGATTTGATGAGCGATGAAATAATGAGAGTTGTTGACGAAGCATGAAAAACGAAAATGAAACATTAGAAATCCAAGCATGCAAACATGGTATGATAACACTTTTATGACAATTTTATTGAGAGGTTAGTAGCAACAACTTCAGTTTGGTTTATCAATTACACATGGCAGTTCTGTTATGAGCAATCAGAGCTGCTATCCTTTTTTTTATCCTTCCTGTTTTGTGTAGGTAAATGATTACCTTTTTTTAGCGTGATGATAAGCAAAAATAAATAAAATTGAGGGTCAATGCAAGGACCCAGCCTGAGGCAAAACTGACTACCTACCTCCATTAACTTACAAAAATAAATGTTTATTTATAACTGTTTTAATTTTACTATATTGCTTATATCATCATCAGATTTAGTACACACTCTTATTTTTTTTCTTGTTAGTTTCAGAAAAAAATATTTAAAAAACTAGTACCAGTCTAAACTTATTGAAAGTAAAAACCACAAAAATCACAAGTGAAACAGAACTACGCTGGGATATTCGTGTATATTATTGTTTCTTGGCCTTTTGATTGTTTTTTTATGTACTACCTTTTTGAATTATGAGAATTTTCCGTTAGTTGAAGCATGTAAAAATATGCATATATATGTATATAGAGCTCATCATCATTCGACATGAACATTATAATTATAAACTGATGTGATATATATATTATTTTCCACCCACACCCTTGAAAAATCATCGCGTAGTAAATAATAAACACAATATGAAAATGTGGAAGTTAATGGGTATCAGAAATAGGGTGGACTACTACCGTGTTGCTTCATACAATTATTTTTTTTTAAATGAGAGGATAAATTTGTATTATTTGTTTAGTTAAACCACAAAATAGATTTTATGAAGGGTATAGTAATCGTAGTAATACATGAACTTCATATTATGAAGTCCTCTTTAAGACTACACCTTTATAAGTTGGCATTTTATGCTTAAATACATACATATGTATACATACATGTATCTCGTGTTTAAATATATTACATTTTTTAATTTAAACATATTAGAGTACTTTTTTTACATAAATTGCATTACAACATAATATTACGCATTATAACGTAAACATAACCTCCAAAATTTTCCGACTAGTACTTGTCATTATTTTTCCATAATAAATACATAGGTACCTACATTTCTTTGCCTTATTCTTCCCATCGACGCATTTTTTATTTTATTTAGAAAAAAAGATAAGACAAAATAATAAAATATTATCATTTTGCCACACAAACAACTACAAACTGTAAGAGGAAAAGGAGGTCTTGATTGTACACGATCAAAATGTCAGTTCCTTAATTGGAATTAGTAACAAATAAATACTGTTATCATCATCCAGTTTGAGCTTGATGACAAGCGTGGTTCCCATTTTTCTATTAATCATAATCTACAATGCAACTAACGAACTTGACTAGTGAGAGCTCGGCTAATAATTCAAAAATGGATTTGTCAAAAAAATTCTTATTCGGGACCTCACATGCGTAATTGCTTTGTGTTTAAACAGTTTTACATAGAAGACCTCCCCAAAGAGTGCTGTTAAAAGTGTTTTTCAGCTAATTGAACATTTAAGAGTTAATGTTTTGACAAGGTTTGGCTAGTGAACATTTCAAAGGAAAATTGTTCCTCAAGGAGATTTTAGTGAATACGAAGACGAACGTGATCTTTGATTTTTGTGTGTGTGCTTAAATGCTTTAGTGATAGACATTACCATGTCCAAGGAAAGGGATTCCAAGAATTTGGCAATTTTTCATATTAAACATAATAATAATCATTGCCACAAGATTACGTTATCAAAAGGAAGAAAAAGAATTAGAAGACCACCTCATGTAGTTTATTTGTCAACACTTTTGTTCTTATTCTGTGTAGTAAGTAGATTTTGTGAAGGTGTTGAATATTTTCTTGATGAGGATGAGCATGTACAGTCAGCCCTGGGAAATGGGAAAGTACCAAAGATTCCACCTGAAATAAGAGTGCTTGCAAAATACGGCGAGTTTCATAAAACCATCTACGATTTGCCTAATACGGAAACAGTTTTGAGAGAAACACATTTCCAATTGGATCCATATGACTTTGCACATTGGAATGACACTCATCATTCCAATGGATGGGAGAGAAGTCATTCCGGGAAAATCGACCCGGAAGAGTACCACCCTGCGGACTCGACACATATTTATTTGGAGTGCACATCCTTTTACCCGGTGGAATGGGTGTATGAAGGGGATGGGGTTCGTTACTTAATTAAATTACATGTGCATAATTGTAATCAATTTCTTAAATTGAGTAATTTGTTATAACTTTTATGCAGTGGGATATTGGAAAAGGTATCAGAACTGATAGGATTTCTAATGCCCACAAAATTCGTAGTCGGAATCTTCGAGTCACGGAAGAATTTAAAAATAAAACAACCACTTTGTACTTTGCTCAAATTGGGAATGTAAACTTGTTTGAAGTGGGCACGGGCAATTACACCTGTCGAAGCTTAATGCAACCTAGCCTCGCCACATATTTTTACCTTTACATGCCAGGTATATAGCCTCTATATAACTTTCTCATAATGCCCCAATGTCTTCATTTTAATATTTATTTAATATATTTTAAATGTTCAATTTTCTGCTTTGACATTGATTCGATAAAAAAAAGTAAACTCAGGCTTTTACGATTCTACCGGCATCCCGAAAAGAACCCTTTTGCTGGACTCCCAACAAATTGTGAGATATCCAGAAAATGT
>JAHZNC010002822.1:0-54577 GCA_027744095.1 Zhuqinia jingwanae | reverse complement strand
TTTACTCTATTGTCTTGTTAAAACCTCTTTCAACTAGATTCTCTCACTTGTCTTTGCTTGAGAAAAGTAAGCCTTTTTTTTCGTGGATACGTAAATAGATGTATAAAAAAAAGTTCCCATATCACCGATAACATTTGTAACTTTTCAAGCATGAGTAAAAAAAAAGAGGATCGTTGCTGCTTCTACTGCTCGTTCTTCCATTTTCTCTCTTGGCGCTGATAGAAAAAAATATATAATAAAAAAAGTAAAAGACAGTAAGGCAACCGTCAAGCAGAGAGAAGAAAAGGAACAAGAAGAACAAGAACAAGTCCCTTACTCATCATTTCCTGGATAACAAGAATGTTGAAGCCAGTCCTATTTCCCTGTGTAGGTATGGTTATAATATGTCTATGTTGAATATCATGCATCTCTATAGCTGCCACACACAGCTAACTGGCTTGTGGTGTATAATAACTCCATTTATATAATATAAATGTGTGTATATATTTTTCAGTGCTCCGGGTAGAAGGTACATACTCAACGGAAAACAGGTGAATTTTTTTTTTTACTTTTCTTTGTTGGTTGCCATGTTATGTACAATGAGTGTAAAAGAAATAATAGCAGGGATGTATAATATACACATGCCTATATAACATGACCAACTTATTTCACTCTTTCTTTTTCTTTCTTTCTATAATCCATTTTTTTATTCCGTCTGTCTCCTTTTACTCCCTTTTTTTAAACTTTGCAATAATATGTGTGTAATATATATATGTGGATGTGTATATAGGTGTGTGTACATGTATTTATGTATATACATAGGATTGGTAAAGAAGGAGCAGTAGTAAAAATAATGTTACAAAAAGAAAAGAAAAAAAATCTAATATATATCGCTATGGGGCTCATGTTGCTGCTTCTGCTGCTGCTGTTTTACCTCCTATAATATGTATATACTAGTTATACGAATATGTATATTATGTGTTTCTGGAGTGTCTAGGAATTTCCTTCTTTCTTTCCGTTTGCAAAACCAGCTGTAACTGAAATTGAAGCAGGGGAGAAAGAATGATAGTTACATGTTACGTAAGCATCTAGAGAAAGTGTATAGAGAATATGGAAGAGAAAGAGAGAGAAAGAGAAAGAAAGAGATGTACATTTTACAAGTTGGAAACAGGCTCAATTCGAGAAAAGGAGGCTGTGACTCTGACTCTCTACAAAGAAATTTCTACCGACAACAACATGCCGTAGCCATTTTACCCATACCCTCATCTATCATTCTGGAAACATCCACACTTTCTCTCTCCCACTCTCACTCCGCTCATCTCGATCTCGTTCAAAAACTGTAAAGAAGGCAAAAGCAGAAACACAGTTACACATCGCACTCTTCATATACACCTATACATATGTACGTATATATTTATCTATACAGAGTGTCTGAGTGTGTGTGTATATTCACTGCTCTGACTACTTCGCATCGGTATAAACTAAGGCCTCCTGCCGATGATGATGATTATCATGATCATCAACGGGAAATTCATGTTAGGAACTGTAGCAGCAGCAGCAGCAACAGCAGAGAATCATCATCTTCATCACCATCAGAGCTTCCTTGTTACCTAGTTTTAATGTAATAGGCAATGATGATAAATAAATGAAGACGAGTTGTACTCTCCATCTCTGACTGACTGAATGAGCGTGTATCTCTCGCTCTCTCCCTTTTTTACAGTCCCGGCCAAACAACTCATCATTGTGTTGTGTGTTTGGGCTAATGGGAAGCCTCATCAAATAAAAACCATTTACCAGTTACATGTATAGTTTATCTTCCTTGTAAAAAGGCGACCGTGGTGATGATGCTAGTGGTGGTAGTAGTAGTTGTAGTAGTGGTGGTGGTGGTCGAAACATTGTTTTCCCACCACCACCGTCATCAAATCATTGTTGGTATAGTCACAAAATGATCAACGATCAAATCCAGTCCTTGACCCTTTTTCATATTACCTTTTAATGCGAAAAAAAATGCTGGTCTGAACTACAATATACTATACATATATTATAGCTCCCATAGTGTGTCACAAATGCACTGTGTCCCTATATTTGTTCATTAATTATAACGTCCCAACTGTCACTTGCACGTTTTACTGTGTTATTCATATTTTTTTTGTTTTTCACCTAAACTGTATATAATTTACGCATTTTGATATTTTATGCTCCGCCTTCTCATGAATATTATCCTTGCTGTTTGATTGCTCTAAAAGCCCTTGACTGTTGTTGATAGACCTCAATGTGCATTGTCCTTTATGCCAACAAACACGGCTCTCAATCCCACGAAAAAAAACATAAGGATTTTAAATTTGTTATATATACGTAGGAAAGGATAGAATTTGTGTCGCGACTTTCTATCTCTATAAGAACGGATGTAGTGAATGTAGTGTTTTATGATCTGCATATCAATAAATAGCTACGAGTCTCCTCTATCGAATGGTATGCTACTTGAACAGTATCGTTGATTCTGTAAAGAGTTGTTGTGTCCGGCGTAAAATTTATGGCATCTCACTTTTTCTCCATATACCGTAATGCTAAAAGCTGCACTATTCAAGGGTCTTTCTAACAATTTAATTGGGCATGGACCAAAACCAGTTGTTGGGGAATATACACCAACGTCCCGTACAATACCAAACGGGTTCAAAAGGTTCGAAAGTGTCAAGAGAGCCTCAGAAAACGGCGAGAGATCCGGGAGACCAAAAAACTCGATTGACATTTAGAGTGCAAGCAAGCCAAGAAAGTCTGGACCTATTATCACAGGTCAAAGACTTTTTTATCGGTCAAATTGTTACCGGAGATGAAACATACCTTCATCATGATGAATTTGAGACGAAGTGGCAGTCATAAAAATAGTTGGAACCTGTTTCCCTGTGTATCTTGAAAGCCATACAAAAATGTCGAATATGTCGACTATGATGCTAGTTTATCGGAACTGGGCGTGAGTTTTGCTACCAGATTTTTTATACAAGGGAGCTACATTAACTGGGTAAGCGTACTGTAAAACATTGGGCAAATCAAGGCCACCTTATATCAACGACAAGGCCCGGAATGAAATTATGACCAAATGTTTCTTTCACATGATAATGCGCATGTCACACTTCTCGTTTCATAAAAAAGAAAATAAATTAACTTAATTTTTTCGAGCTATATCATTATCCTTACATACCTTGGTCCACCTGAATAATTTCTGTCCCAGAAACTGTTAATATGCATGCGTGGAAGTTCCCATAATTTGGACTTTACGTAAAAAAAGTGACATTTCATGGTTTTGACGTCGGACTCATTAACTCTTTACAGAAAGCACTCAGTTCCAAACCCAGCATACCATTCAATAGAGAATACTTGTATATATCATTTGATATGCAGATCGTAAAATTTCAATCACTACATCCGTTCTTACCGAGATCGAAAGTCGCGACACAAATTCTATCCATTCCCTCGTATATACATATGCAAAAAATATAAGTATGGTATGTACGTATATAGATATACATAGATAGATCAATAAAGATTTTTTTTAGAAATACATTTGTCATTTTTGTGTGTGAATAACAATAAATGGGTACAACAGGAAGATTTAGGCAGCGTAAGCTGAAACAGTGATACCTACTTACCACCTGCCAAACCGACATGAAGAAACCAAAACCGAGCCCTCTTATGATGTATACCCCATAAACAGACTATGCACACTATGCAAAATGTAGACTATCATTATTTTTTATATGACATATTATTATAACAAGAAACTCTACTCTCCTTCCACCTCAGCAGGTTTACAGATTTGGCTGGGAATCAATAGGCCACCAGCCCTTATTACCCTCAGGGAACCCACCCACTTTCCAAACATGATACCAGAAAATTGCACTTCATTTACCACAAAATTAAGCTCACCACACACATTTGAAGGGAAAATGTATTTTTAAATAAATGAAGAGCTTTGTTTCGCATATGTGCAAAAAAAATTCTCCGCATTAAATTTTTTTTGTGTATTTGCATTTTAATATCCCATTTCAAATTCAAATTAGAAAAGCCGAGGCGTTACTTTTTACGACATAAAAAAAATAATATCATCACACTAAAATGATTTCAGGTATTAAATAAACCGAGAAAGCGGCAATCCCGACTATCTTGTACAATTTTCTTGCTAAAAGAAGAGTATACTTCACAAAATGTACCTATTTAACCATTTCAATTATTTCACACACACACACACACAAAGAGAGAGAGAGAGAGGGAGAGAGCCATCAACCACAATCACTTCTCTATACTTACACACATAAAACAAAGCAACTTACTACACACACCTGTGTATTTTTGTTGAACAAATAAAATAAATACATACGTTTACCTACATACGTATAAAAATTGGATCCATCTCAAATGTTACGCTAAATAGTGAAAACGTTCAGGATTTTTTTTCTAAGGCTATGACTTCAAAGATCCGAATCCATATATTTACTGAGGCGAAAGAGGGAGGAAGAAGAAGAAGAAAAAGAGAGTGTTTGGACAATAGTACATTTTTATAGGTGAGCTAAAAAGAAGTTTGGAATACAAGGAAAATACGCTTTCTACTTTGTTGAAAGAGAGAGAGAGAGAGAGGGAGCAAATAGAATTGCAGTAACCATTTCTTTCCTCTCTCTCTGATAAAAAAGCCACAAAAAAGGAAATAGATACTACTGAAGCAGGATGAAAAAAGAGAAGTAAAGTCTCTTTGAAAAAAAAAACAAGAAGGAGTTGTATGAGTGTACTATAATGATGATATGTACGTATTACATTTGTATATGGCGGTATATATGTATTATTTTTGTGCATAAAAATTGGCATACATCCTTTAACACTAACTAAGTACACTGTGATGATGGAATTGAGGACGCAATCATCTTTTGCGTATGTCTTCTCACAAACACACACATACACACACACACATGGTGGATGACTAGAGAATTTTGTAGCATTCAGAGAAAGAGTCACTAGTTAGTAGAGAGGTGGTTTTCGATTGTGAGAGACT
Organism: Zhuqinia jingwanae; assembly: GCA_027744095.1. Taxonomy (NCBI): domain Eukaryota; kingdom Metazoa; phylum Arthropoda; class Collembola; order Entomobryomorpha; family Paronellidae; genus Zhuqinia; species Zhuqinia jingwanae. The sequence goes on along the minus strand of JAHZNC010002822.1, from coordinate 49,557 downwards.
TACGCAAATACCCTTACCTAAATATATAATGAAACGGGAAGGGAATGTGTATAATATGTCAATAGTTCCATCATCCCATCACCACCTTAATTCCCAGGCACTATAAATAACTATACATGCATATATCCTCTTACAAAACTAGAGTGTGTGTGTGTGTGTGTGTGTGTAAGTGTAAAAAAGTAAAAGAAACATTTTCACCGCATCTTTTGTTGTCCAAATCAGAAGAAAAGGGTTCTCCTCACTGCGGTAGTGGAGCCCCTCTCCTCTTTTTTTATATATTTTCCCACGTATTTAAGTATGTCCTACTATATTGCTCAATATGTGTAGCTATGTTTGTATGCATGTATGTTTATAATAGTCTTTATTTTTTAAACGAGACAATTGCACAAGACAGATTTTTTTATATGGATAAAAAAATGCTCAAGGAAGCAAACGTTTGAAGGAATAAAAGGAGACAGTTCCATGTCTCACTCTTTTTTTTCGCTCGTCTTCTCTCTCTCTCTCTCTTCCTCCCTCCCTCCTTTTCTTTTGTTCGATTACTTCTATTTATCAGCATTTTCCTCTTTCTCTTCCATTCTGACACGTACATGACATACAAGGATTGATAACTTGGGCGACCTCCACTACCACCATCATCATCTCCATCAACCTTTTACCAGCTCACTATAAAACGAATAGAGAGGAGAAGAGGAGGGATGTTGATGCTTTATATGTTTTGCCAAAAAGAAGAAGAAAACACCAACACTGGTCTGATGAAATATATATGTTTCAATTCAATTCAATACATTATTCAATTTTCAAAAGAAGAGAAGGGGAAAAACATATAAATACATACACACAGAATAGAATCCACAAAGTAAAGTGGTTGTGTATGCGCGTGTGTGTGTGTGTGTGTTTGTGTTATGCAACATGATGACAAATGTTGTGTACCGACTTTCCGGATGTTCAATAAATTTCAGATGTGTCACTAATAAAAACACTTTTTTCATTCTTCTTCTCCCTCTCTCCTGTCGTTTATGTTGTTGATGACGACGATGATGATGGTCCATTCAATTGTTCTTTAATGTAATATCAGTTTTTCTCTCTCTCCAAGAAATCCAAATCAATTTGTATTCTTATATGTCAATAGTCAACAAATAAAATGGATAAAGGAACGACAGCGGAATTTAGAATGAGGTTTGATTCATAGAAAGAAAAATGGATCAAAAGAGTTGAAGAAGAAGAAGATGAGGAAAACAGGGCTTTGTACACTAGTAACTTACAAAACATATTTTAGCGTTAGCCAATCCAAAGAAAAGTTGGCCTGTGCCAGCAACATAAATCCCCCCAAGAAAATATACATACATGTTTTTATATACACGTATTTTTTTTGTCATATTCAAGCAGAAAACATGCAAACACATATACATACATAATATACATACGTATATGATGGATGACCATGTAATGTTTGAGTTTTGACCAGTGTATAAAAAAGCGTGTGTCCATGTGAAGTCACACAACGCGCTAGATTGACAGACTACATGGTGTGCTACTTGGGCTATCATTAGATTGTAAGTATATATCAAATAGCATTGTCCCATTTGTGTGTGATCCAAGCAACAACAACATCACACACAAACATTCATGTTATTATTATCATTATTTTGTTTACGTTTACACCCTTCTTTCCTACTTGGCATTGGGAATAAAAATGGGGGGATAAATGGCATGGCAATAACGATTATTTGCAATGGTGAACAATTTTATTGAGGATAATTAGACCGAATTATACACTTGAGTAGGCAAAGGGCAAATAGTATATAATAATAAAATAATGAAAAAAATATATAGTATCATTATGATGCATGGTAATTCTATGGCAATAAATTTTCGTATTCACAGGATTTTCATCTGCTTGAACAAAACCGAACATGAACATAAGAGCCACCTACTCTCATGTAAGAGCTACCGTATGCTGGCTTATATATTGCTGACATATTATATTATTTCTATTATTATTATCTATAAAAATGTGTAAAAAATATTAATATTTTGTTCATTTCGTTTTCATATCTGTGCAGAGTAATAGTAATAATAATGCCCACAATGAACACAAATGGAATGAGAAGGGCCAAAAAAAAGAGAAAATCCTTTGTAATGTGTTTGTGTGTATTTATCTGAATATAAGCTGTTTCCCCATTTTTTTTTTGGAGAAAATCCACTCGTCGTCGTGGTCCTCCTCCTCCTCCTCTAGAGTAACATCAGTTGGCATACAAATCTCTGTTGACGTTTTCCTGGCCATTGCCCAAGCAGCATTTTCCTTTACTTTCACACAAAAACGAATCCTGATGATGATGATCATGAGGATTGTAATAGGATGACTTTCTCTTTTTCCATCTTCTTTCTTTTCTACACACAATTGTGGGCTCTGAGTAGACACACGATGAGCTTCACATTAAGTATACAATAACCTTGCTTTGTTGTATTATATGAAAGTATGTATAGAAAGTGTAGTCAATATTACAACTCTTTTTGCTGTCTCTATCTGTCTTCCCCTTCTCTCTCTCTCTCTCTCTCCCTCTCCCTCTCTTTCTTCTCAAGTCACTCGTAGTCAAGTAGAACAAATGGCTAGCAAAAAATATTGTTCCGTTTTTGTGGCATTCGCCGTGGTAGTGGTGGTGGCACTGGACGAAATAAAATAAAGTGTATCGAAACATGAATAAAACTGCAAAATAATGGAGTCAAGAAAAAAGAGACATGTTAAGCCTTTTACTCACACCTTACACTGATCCACATAAATCTTGATGATATGCTTATGTGATCCCATATAATCCATTCTAAATTGTGTCAAGAGCGATAAAATGGAAAGGGAGATGTGTGGTGCAGTGAATGGTGCGGGTAAAAATGTAGACAGAAACAAAACAATGAAAAATCATTGCATAAGTTGTATTGAAATATAGGTAGCAAATGTTAATGTGCATGTATATACAAGAGAGATGCATAATAAATTTAGGGTTTTTTTTATAAAGAAGAAAAAGAAGAAAAAGAGTAAGAGATTTTTGAGAGACTCATCATATTTATTTATTTAATAAATTTTACCACTTTTATTTTTAAGTGCATGAACCAACAGAGAAACACACACACTCACAATGGCAAATACAATAAAAGCTTTTGACATTTTAAATGAGAACAACGCGCCGTTCTAAATAATGAAACAACGTTTTTTTGTTTGTTTTTATTTTTTTATTTTCTAGTGGGAGGCACAGGGCACATTCCCATTTCTCGAGTTGGTGCTAGAGTAAATAGAAAATGAACTTAGCAAACAAGAAATTACATGTGTATATTTTTTTCTTTCTGTCCCCCATGGCATGCAATATGGCAAATGAGTCTTGGTGGTAGTTCGTGGTGTTGGTGATGATGATGATGGTGTTGGTATCATGTGCAGCTAATTATAACCACATATGTTTTCTCTTTTTTGTGTCTAAGTGCGTCTCTGTGTGATGGTGACATAATGTAGGTATATACACTCAACACAAACTCTGCTCATTAATTTTTTCCAGAGGTTAGCTGTTGTATTTCTGTAGAAAAAAGGAGTCGTTCTGTACTTCTTCTTATTGAAGTTGTGTACTAGTATTTATTATTTTTATAAACGTTTGCGTTTTAGATGATGTCTCTCTACTAAACCTAATAAAAATTATAATAAGTGGAAAAGTCGTGTGTTTGTACACTCATAATAATACTAACAACAACAAAGTACTGGTACTGCACCAGGAGGCCAAAAAACATAAGGATTTGCGATTCTTACTATCCCTCTGTTACTTCTCCAGCCCGACCCAAAAGTTTATTTTATTTTTGTGGGAGAGCAGCGCGTAATAAATTGACAAGATTGAAGCCAGCCAAGTGAACAAGCTGGAAAAGGAGAGAGAAAGGAGACAGTAGCACTTTAACAATATAAAAAAAGATGCTTTCATTGCGTTCATGATGATCTGGTACAGTTATGGTCATCATCTTCATACCTTCTTCTTCACTTCAACTTGTACTAGTATTGATTGAAATATCCCTCACTTTATTATATACAGTCGGTCGACTATTTACTACTAACGTGCCTCAACTCCACACACATTACATGTCATAAGCCTTTTTAATTTTTGTTCTCTGGCTTCTTTTATTCTTCTTCTTTCCCCTTTTGTCTTTCAGTCTTATTTTTGACAAGCATGTAAAATAATACATGAGATGACATGTCAATACAACTTATGGCCATTTTTAATGGTCACAATAATAGTAAAAATGTCATGGCATATGTTATGAGATGGTGTGTCCCAAGATGATCATCACGAGGACAAGGCAGTAGATGCCCAACACAAATGTAGTTCTTAAATATCAGGGAATTGCTTCTTCCAACATTTTATCTCTCTTTTTATGTTTGATGAGATGATGATTATAGTTTTTTTTGTTGCTTGCGAGTGAAAGTTGTGTGCCACACTATACTTTTATAGTACATAGTAGATTAGACTGCAGGTGGGTAACATTTTGGTTGTGGCGGCGGCGGTGGTCACTCTCTTATCCTTGCGTGTGTGTATATATATTTTTTTGCACACATTGTGGATATAATATGCGTGATACCACCATCGTACCACCAAAGTACTTAATGGTCTCGTTTGATTGCTTGCTTGTATGTGTTAGTGTAGTTAGTGGCAGACGGCACTCATCATCATCATCGTCCTCGTCGTTGTAGTCATCATCATCAAGAACATATACATATAGTGTCTCCACTTAGTTTACTTGACTGCTACGACAAAAGAAAAAACCAACCCTTTTGATATCTTTGCTTTTTGATCCTCCACCACCACCACTACCACTCGTCCACCATTCTTCCTGTTGCTACTTAACATATTTTTAACAACAACAAGAAGAGCACGCAGAGCCAAAAAAAAGGAAAAAGAATGCAAAGTGAAACCCAACAAGATATACCTATAGAGAAAAAGAAAAATGTTGAATGAAATTACATATGGTTTAGTTAGTAGTTATCCATCAGCAGGAACAGCACTCTCCAGTAGACAAAATGATAATAATGTACATTATAGTTACACTGTTGGTTGGTTCTCAGTTGAAAAATTATCCAGCAGTAACTCTTGACATATGTGTCAGTGTAGCTTTTTTAAATCCTACTACAACTACTTGCTTTTTTTTAAAGTAGAAAAAAAAAATGAAAAGAAATGGAAAGAGATGGATAGAAAAGATAGATATTTATGTAGCGAGAGAGAGAGAGAGAGATAAAAGGGAAAGGTGTAGTAAACTTGAGTTTGTATATGTATTCTTAAATACATGATAGAAATGCTGGTGATGGTGGTGGATGTGCTGCTGCTGCTTTTGCTGGAGGAAGAAAATCTTTACACGTTCTCAACTGACTGTGTGTTGAAACGAAAGAAGCTTATACGTTATTATTACCTCCAGAGAAGCTTAGCATGCTTTCTCTCTCTCTCACTACTCATCCCACAACCATTACCTCTTGTCGCTCCCAAGTTGTGCATTAAGGTAAAATGTGGATTTCCCTTCTGTCTCCATCCTCTCTGCTTCCCCCTCTCTCTCTCAATGTGAAATAGAAAAAGGGAAAGAGAGAGAGAGAGAGAGAGAGAAAGTAAAAAAGGAAAGACAGGGATGGAAAAGACTTTTTTGTGTGAGAAAACGAAGCATATCGACAGACGCATCGGTAGACCTTCTCCACTCTCTCTCGGCTTTTGCTTCTCTCTTTCTTTCTCCTACTCTCGGCTTCATTCCACGCAGCAGATATCGATTGCAAACTTGGCTCCCATATACACTTTTCACCGTATATTTATATTATTTTTTTATTCCTCTCTCTCTCTCTCTTTACCAAGAACAGTGAAAATGTGATACCAAAACCAAGATGAGTAAGAGAGAAAGAGAAAAAAAGTGTCTTTTATCTACCTCTTTATCCACCTTTTTCAATTTCATAACCACACACAACCACTAGAGCCACCACTCTTTTTTTACTCTTTTTTATCTTGAAAAAAATATATTAAAAGCTGGAGCATTTTAAAATGCTGACAATTTGTTCAAGTCCCTTGTCCTATATAATAATAATAATATATACATAAAAATATGTAATACATATATTTTTTGTTGTTACAAAAGACAGTCATCCATATAATACGATATACCTACTACTATCATTATAACAACAAACATCTCTCTCTCTCTCTCTCCTCTTTTTTTCTCTCTCTCATGGCTCACAAAACACAACACACAGCATCATCATCAGTCATACTGCTACTACTCCTATTCCTTTTGCATTTTGACTTTATGTATAATATTTTATTTTCTCTTTTTGAGTCCCCGTGCTGTTGATGATGATGCTGCTGCTGCTGCTGCTACTGGTTCTCTTTCTGCCACATACTCTAATGGTGATACGATGACGATCTCTTATATTTCCTTAAATTCATTTTTATTCTCTATTGTCTACTGTTGTGGCCCAATGAAGAATGACTTGAGGACCAGGAATATAGGATACACATAAAAAAAATGGAATTTCAAACCACTAAAGGATTCTTCATCCTCAACATTTTTTTTGTAATATATGCAAAAGAGTTGAACAGAGAATGGATATGCAGTAGTAGTTGTAGTAGTAGTCAAAGTCAACGAATAGTACAATACAAAAAATGGGTTTGTAGTATTACGGTTTTTTATTCTTCTTTTTTTTGAATAGCAGGATCTGAATATTGTAATAATAATACAAGATTTTAAGTGTGTTGAATATATAGGAAAAAAATAGGAAAGAGAAGAACTATCATGGTGACTGACGTGACTTGAGAAGACCACTCTTGTAAAAGAATATAACACAAGCATATATCCATGGAAATTACATACCGCTGCTTCAAACTCTTCTTCCCTTTTGGTATACATGCTTGGTAGAATTTTTTTATGAGTTTTCAAGCTTAAAACTGCTTACATAAGAGGCTTGGTCTTTACAACACAGACCCTTTTTTTGTGAGATGTCATATGATGCAAGTATATTTTATATATGAAAAAAGAAGAGAAGAACAAAGTTTATGGGATGTTGCTAGTACTTGTGCTCCTATGGAGATGGGGATTATAGCGTACACAACACACACATACACACACATATAAAATATTACTTACATACATCCATCTATTATCTATCCACTCTTCATCACAAACCAACCAACCACCAAATAAAAATGGTTCGGGAAGCAACGAGTAGTCGTATAAAAAATACACTACAAGAAATGTGCAGAGCTTTTCCCGTTGTAAAATTATTTTCGTTATAGCACGTAAGGGAGGAGATCCTTGCAGATGTTGTGGTGGTATGTCTTCAGAAAAGAAAGGAAAAAGCACATACTCCATAAAGTTTCTTTTTACATGTTTCCCTTGCGGAATAAAAAAAAATTATATAAATGATTGCATCTTTGTTATACGTTTTTACAAGCTTTTATGAAAAGTTTTTTTATTAAAAAGAGAAGAAAAATTTGTTATGGATGTGTGCCATTAGTTATCACTCAGCTAATTAAATTGTGATGAATGATGATTATGATGATGTGTGTATATTTTTTGGTAATAAATGCTACTTGATATTCATAAATTATTCATTTTTTTGTCAAAAGTCTTTCATTCACATTTCAAGATGAGAAGAATCTTTTTATTCTTTTCAAAATAAAATTTGTTTGAGATTTAAAAAATATATATTATTTTGGTGGCCAAGTCGCTTTTAGGGTTGTTACGGCACTAGCGTGTATCACCTACTTACTGCCTGAAGTAATATTTAATTATTTCCCGTTATTATGTTGACCAGGTACATATGAATAATAGACGTAACCCACATGGTTTTTTTATACGTACATAAACTCTCTTGAGATTTTCAAGAATCCTGCCACATTGGGAATGAAATTGAGGATGTTGTTTATGAACTCTAACATTCGGTTAGTAATCGAATTGCATATCATATCATCATTATTATTATTAATGATGTGAACATTCAGAGGAAAAGACTTCACAGATCCCCGAGCGTTAATCACAATAAAGTATACCGAATTAAATAAATATCACCTATGGTATGTATCTTTGTCTATTTGTTGGGATTAGTGGAGTATATACGATACACATCATCAATCATAAAAAAACAGTTACATGGAATGGAAGCACAAAAAAGATACAAAGTAATGTGTTTATATTGTGTATGCCTATGTTTATTATTGGGGTAGAAATCTATAACTTATGTATTATGTATACATATTTATGTATATGGCATGACATGTAAAAGTTTTAGGTGGACCTCTGTGCACTCAAGCTGATGTATAGAAGAATGTATTCATTGTGATCATGTTGTTTCGTAAGAAAGTGAAACTGATGTTGTTGGTGGCGGCGGTGGTGATGGTAGTCTAAGTAAAACGTTTTTACTCAAAGAGATTTTCCAACATGAAAACTCATTCACTCATGAAAATGCAGCTCATTATACTGGATGCCTCTTCCGGTAGCATGTATCATTCATCTTCAACCCGGTCGTATATCATCTCAGTTTGTTTATTATGTACATATACTTAATATATAAAACATGGTGCTCCTAAGGGTAGCATTACTATAACGCAAAACGAGTGAACATGCTAGGTATACTTGTTTGGCATATAAAAAATATATGAAAGTTTACATACAACTTGCTACATACATTCCCTTGCTACTGCTGTTGCTGTTGCTGTTGCTGCTAACCCTTTATTCTTCATTTTGAAAAGTACGTAAAGTAGAAAGTACTTCCATCTAGTCCTTTGGAAAGTGCTCCTTTCCATAAAATTTGTACGTTTTTCAAGTTACAAAATTGAGAGAGCGACAGAAAGACAAAACGAGTTTAAACATGCATAACATCATGTATTATATAACTGTAGAGAGAGAGAGAGAGAGAGAGAGAGAGAGAGACATACGTGATTTTGCAGTTCAAGTTTTTCTTGACAAAATGTACAAAACAAATCTTATAGACTAATGTTCAAATCCACGCAAGCTTGTCCAACACACTTTGTCTTTTTCCCTCTACTTTATTCCTCTTGGCACACACACTATCTCTCTCTCTCTCTCTCTCTCCCGCTCACTTTCTGTTTTGCAATTTTGAGTAATAGATATAATGGGCTAAAAGCAAATGAAAATGTTAATGTTATGTAGATGCATGCAAAAGGAGAAATATGATTTACTTGACGTTAGCTTTGTTACTTTTGACTTAACATTGGGAATTGTGCTAATGTAAGTACATACATACATACAAATGTATATGCTTATATATTTTTTTCAACCGTCCAATGGGAAACCAACAGAAAATACTACGAGAGCAGTTACGCCGGCGGAAATGGCTTCCATAATGTTCAGTGGTTGCTAGACCGAAAATGCTGTTTACTCTGCTCTAACGTTGAAATTGTATCATTGTACCAAATATAGTTTACTATTATACTCCTTCGAAATAGAGGCCATGTTACAAAAAAAATTTGTTCCCTTCTCTGTAAGAACGACCTAAGAGTGGATAATATGTGTACCTTAAATTACACTGGCACAAAATATGATACAGTCTCTCTCTGCTCAAGTATTAAGCTTCAATTAAATTCATTATTACACTTCCTTAATAATATCCCGTCTTTTTTCACTTCCATTTATTGCGGCAGCGACTTAACAAAAAATACACAAGCCATAAATTCACACATGCTTGCAAACGGGTCAAATTTTAAAATGATAAATTTATGATTTTGTATAAAGTTTTGTGATTTTATTTATGCTTACGTATGTATTTGAATGAATTTTGGGTAAATTCAAATTCAATCAGAAATTCTTGATAACTTTTTTTTAGCCTTGTGCCGTACTTACTGACTTAATTATGTAAAAGGGCTACACTATTACCACAAAAAATAATAATAATTTGACAAAGATCAAATGTCAGCGAGAAAAAATGGTAAATGAATCCTGAATTACTAAAAGTGCGCCGCTTAATCCTTTTCAGCAATAAAAAATAGTGGCCCTCTTTTGCTGGAAGGATACAAAATATTATTAGTATTTATATTGTAGTTAATTTTTTGGAAACAAAATGCATGGAGTGATATTTTATGGTTTATGTACATTCATTAACGTTATTGTAGACAACAAGACAAGGGTTAATACAGAAGAGAAAAACGGATACTCCACTATTTGTACATTACACGAGGCCTATGAATACACAAACACACACACAACGCAACCATTAAATATATACAGCAAAGCAAAGTACAAAACGATGTTCATTTTTTTTGGTTTTTGGGTGAGACAGAGATTCCATAAGCAAAAACACATTTATGAGCTGAAATTCATAAGTTACAGAATCAGTTTTGTGGTGAAAGCAGTAAGGCGGAAAGAAAATAAATCCTTGCCATCATATCATTCCTTTCATCCTGTTCCATATCTCTGCCCCTCTCTCTCTCTCTCTCTTGCTCCCTCTCACTCTGTTATATTAACTAAAGAGCTTTTATATATTGCTCGTGTATCTATCTAACCATCATCATCATCAACATCAACATCATCAAAGTCTACATTATACGATACTACATACACAGACAACGTTAAAATTTGTTCCAAAAAAGCAAATAACAACAACAACAACAACAACAACAAGAAAGTTGCTCAAATTCGTGAAACTATTTTTCTTCGGGATATTACTCCCACTATATTACTTGCTTGCTACTGCTGCTGCTGCTGATATTATTATTGTGAACAAGCAAAACTCGTTGCGCTCGTCTTAAATTACGTTTTGACTTTAATGAAAAGGAAAAACTTTGTTTTTTCCAAGGGCTCATCCATACCAAAAAATAAAACTTTTGTGGGTGAGTGTGGCTATGTGTGCACTTCTAAATATAATACAACCATTATCATAATTCATACGTTAAAAATGCCTATAAAAGAAATGATGACTATAATAATAATAATGATCTTAGAAAAATGAGGTTTTTAGGAGTTATAACTTAATGAGCTATTCTGGGGGAAAAAGTGTTATTGTTATTAGTATTCATGTATATTGTTATTATGATGAATGAATTATGTACAAGTAGCAAAAAAAATAAGATGGGAGGCTGAAACCTTTTTTCCTATCATTTTAAATAATGATAGGCATCTATTCTACCTGTAGGTTTTTTTACCTGTACTTTGTTATCCTTATTATTATTATTATACAGACAGGCAGGCATCTGTGTGCAGTGATATATTCATGTGATGGATAAATTAAACGTTCTTGAGGAAATTAAATCATGAATCATGAGGATGATGATGGGAATCAAAAGATGGATATTATTGCGAGACAACAACGTGCATTTGCATGTACGTGCCTCAACGATGATGATGATACATGATAAAAGTAATGTTTGTTGAGAGAGACTCTTTATTATCTAATGGAAATATATATTTTTGAAACATGAATCTTAAATCTACATAATAATGTTTATGGACATCCACTGTCTGAAATCATTTATCTGCATTTTTCCCTTCTCTCCGTCTTAAAGGAGGAGAAAGAAATATGGTGAAATTTGTGACAAACGAAGAAAAAATGTGGATTGGTTGCCTGGGGAATTTTACTTGGGATTGGTATCTTGCTCTGCTGATCTACAATTTTTATAAAGTTAATGGATCGATGTAAGATAAAAACAATAAAAAGCTGCAGTAGTAGTAGTAGTAGCAGCAGCAGCCACATACATTTTTGCTATTCGTAAATATTTTCTGGGAATTTGTGTGCATATAAAAAAAATGGGAGTGAGCCCTACTGCTTTTGGCTCCTCCGGATATACGAGGTAAAAAAATAACAGAAGAATAGCAATAACATTCATGTGATGATGATCGAAAAAAAAACAAGTATAAGTAAAATGGTGATGATGGTATATGATCTCCGTGATCGCAATATGTGAGAGTTTATAATGGGCAACAAAAAAGAGAGCTCATCGAAACTTCCCTCCTCGTCGATAGTAAGAAAACGACTGATGAAAAGAGGAGCACAGAACGACTCGTATGGCAATTTCCTCTACTACTACGAGTGCCACTACAACAACACCCGCTATCAAACTTGTGCCCTAGATTATGTATAAATGTGCATGTGTGGGAGAGAGAGAGAGAGAGTGAGTGAAACTGAGTCTCTTGCTTATTCTCATCTGTGTGTGCCTTCGTAGGTATTTTTTTTGTGTGCAATGCCCTAATGTTATTCACCATCTGCCGTGTGTATCGAGGTAAGGAAAAAAAAAGTTTGTGAGCATTGAGTCATTGTTGTTGCTTCTGTTGCTGATACTTCTGCTTCTGCTTCTTTCCCCCTGTTTTTAGGATGGTTGCCTGCCTGTCTGGAAACCTACACGTCATGCACTCTGCACATTTTCTCCTCTTCTGCTTGAAGATAAGGTGAAATTTTGTTGGCTTCTAGTGGAAGATACTTTCAGTGAACAAGGCACCATCCGAACATTCGTAAGAAGATTTAGTTGAATTTGTTTCCGGAAGATCACCTCCACTTCCCTCAGCCTCTCACCAAACTACTCGCTCCCATTTTCCCTCACATATTCTCCGTCCAACTTGATACTCCAACTTGGTGCTGCTACTGCTGCTGCTAGCGCTATTGCTGATATGGAAATGTATTCACACAAAATGGTGTGCGGAAAAAAAGTATGTCATTTATCGTCGTAGAGTACAGTAGAATATATAACATGTGAACAACATTACCATCTTTTTTTATAGTAGATTCCGTAAAGAAATCTATTACAATAATTATTATCCAGTCACTTTTATGGAAAAGCATTATGTAGCGTGTGTAATTTAGAAAATGGGAAAGTCAACAAATTTTGTAATACACAACACACCGAAAGGCCAAAACAAAAAAAACTCCCTGGAATCATTCCAATTTTTCCCCTTCTTTTCCGAACATAATATATTCTTCACTTTTTTTTACTTTACCCCAGACAGATACATGCACCAAGAGAATAACACAGGTAGACAAGATCACTTAAGTAAAAATGTTGGCAACGTACAGATCTGCTGTTGTGACTGGTTTCTCCTTTTTTTTGGATTCTGCTGCCGACAGTGCGTAGAATCTCTCTAGACGACATCTACCTTTTGCATCCTCCATCAACGAATACCATATATACCAACCAAATGAACTAAAGAAAGGCACAACATGAAATATATTATACACAAAGGCATGCTTCGTCGCCAAGCTTTTGCCTTTGTTTGTTGTGTCTTGTTGTATAGTATACCCCGTTATTATTTGACTGAGAGAGGCTTCTGCTTTTAATATAGTAACTGAAATTCTTGATTGTGAAAGGAAAATTTTTTGTGCCTCGAGCAATGCGTCTAAAAAAAAGGGTTCCTGTTGTTTGTTCAGTGAATGTACACTGTCATCAGAAGAAAAGTCACACACTGGAAACCCAACCGGAACCCTTAGGTTTTCATGCGCAACAGAAGTAAAAGTTATTCTATTTGTGTATTGTAAGGAGCGTTTAGTGTCTGACTGATTGTCAGTACACTATGAGCACCCGAATTCCTTCTCTTCCACAATTAACACAAATCTCCATCATCTCAATAATATACCATCATCATCACTGATCATCATTGTCACAAAAATATGAGAGAAAACTCGGAATTTACTGTGAGTGAACTTTCTCGTCTTTAAAAAGGGAAGAATAATATTGGTACATAATATATCACGTTTACAATTTTATAATGCATGCCTTTATGTCCTCGTGCTTTCTCTCGCTCTCACACACAAACGATAACACAAAAGGTAAAAAAATTACTATTGTATTCATTTGACAAGTACTCCAACATAGGTTCTCATCGAGATTTTGTGACCATGCATTATGTGTGCTGACAGAGGAAAAAAGAAAGAAGTGAAAAGCAAATATAACGACTATAATAATTTTCCCTAAGGGTTGTTAGGTACGGAATATGATGAAACGATGATGACAGAAAGTTTCGGGTGAGTGAGAGAAAATTATCAAAAATGGATTCACGGTGACGGCAGCGAAGAAAAGAAACGAGAGTGCGGCTGTCCATTAAAATTTAAAACTTGAAACTTTATGTAATGTACGGCTTTTGTTGTTGGTTTCACTGCCACTGCTTAAATGTATGCACATACATCAAATGAGAAACTTAATAAGAAGTACACGTAAAATACAAGAAAAGGGGTGCTGTAATACTGGGTAAAACGCAGAAGAAAGGAGAAAAAAGGAAAGAGAGAGAGAGAGAGTGTATGTGTGTGTGTGTGTGTGTGGAGGAGATGAAAGGGAAAAAAACTGACCCTGGTAGAAGCACACACACAAACCATCAAACTTAGCATTTTCATTTTGACGAACAAGAACAGAGAGAGAGAATTCTATTTTTAAATGTAAAAAAGGACGAAGAAGTAGTACTAACAATAAGTTGTGTGTGTGTGTGTGTGTGTGTGTGTGTGTAGTGTACAGTTGAAGCAAACCAGGTCCTTAATTATTCAAAAGAAGACACGCTTTGCATTTATTTGAACCACTTTCAGATAATACTGTATACAGTACACCAGATGCACTCGCACACACACACAATCCTTTTTTCTTATGTTACACTAAATACAAAGAGCTTAGACATGGAAATTATTAATGTGCCGAAGGGGACCAGCACATTCAAAATATTTTGTAGAAATTTATTTTTCCGACGAAAGGAATATATGGCCTTTTAAAACCAAAAACAGGGATTTCCGGATTTGCCAGTAAGAATTAACATGTTCGCATAAGTTTTCTTGTTATGCATAACAAAAAACAGTGGACTTGTTCTTTACCACACACATATATATACACACACACACACTTTGCCTTTGTTCCTCTTCTACACATCATGCAACAAACAGTCGACAATGTAGTAGTGGTAGCAGTAAGTACCAGAGCATTTACTTCTTCTTCTTCTTCTTTTTTTTCTTCTTCAGCGCATCAGCCTTGTGTGTGTATGTTCCTCATGTTTTACTTGCTCAACTTCTTTTCTTGTTGAAAAAGTTGGCTTCTTCACTTTTTCTTCACATAATAATAATAAACTCAATGCATTGTAATACTCCTTTTCTCGTCGCGCAGCCCTTCTAACAATCCCATTCTTCCTTTAACTCTTAGAAAATATCGGGGAAGAATAAGAAAAGAGGATCTCCTTCCTTTCCTCTCTCCTCTACCACCACCGCCACCGCCATCACTGAAACGCTAAAAAAAAACCTTCAGTTAGAGATTTCCTCTGAATAAAAGCGTTGTGGTGGTGAAACGAGACAGCAACAACAACTCAACGTAGGTATTCTCCATTTATTCCAATCTCTCTTGTTTCCGTTTTTTTACTATTCTTACCACGCTTAACGAAGAAAAAAAAAACTTTTTTCTCTCCTAAATAAATCCTGAAAGTATCTTTAAATCTATTNAAAAAAAAACTTTTTTTCTCTCCTAAATAAATCCTGAAAGTATCTTTAAATCTATTTTATGTGTAACTCCAACCATGTGTGCATAAATACTGATGCTTGTGTTGAATATTAAAAGTATAGACAATTTTCTTCTTTCAGGAAAATAATAAAAGGATCTTACCCAAAAGGTTTAACGCTGCACAACACAACAAGAACACCAAAATAATATGTGTGTGTGTAGCAGCTCATTAACAACGTAGACATATTGTTACGTGTATTATGATGCTGTCCGTCTGCCATATCGTTCTACTTTTATGAAAATAATAATAATAATATTGACTACCACACTCATGCTTCCTTTCAACGAACAACAAAGTAGCAGAAAAGGACTCGAGAAATTGAACGCGCACAAGGGAATAACAAGTTTGTTTGAATCACGCGCCATTATATATTTTTTTTCTGCTTTCTCACTCTCTCCAAAAAGTTTTTTTTAAATAGAAAATGTATCAAACAGTTTTTTTTAAACCGATAAGGAATACTAAAGAACCATCGAGAAAATGCGAATGTATATATCTTCTGGCGGGAAATGTTAAACGATATATCATGTATAATGTCTTTTGCTGTTGATACTACTTTGATAATACATCATCCGTAATATTTGATGTCTTATATATGCTTACGTAACAGCGTACAAATATATAAATCCCCATGTTGCACTGATTTCGTGACAGTAGTAGAACCAATCGAATCAGTCCCGCGTAATACACACACACACAGAGGAAGAACACAAAAGTCAAAGTTGCTTTGGCAAAAATTAAAAGTAATGCAATATCCTCCCGCGTTTTTTTCTACCGCCAACGTAATAGCACCATATATTTTAGTTCTGTGAACTAAGCAGGAGCACAATGTGAGAATGGTGAATGTGTCGGTATACCTCTTGTTTTTGTTTGTAGTGGGATTGGTTTTGCCATGTCTTTGCCCGTAGCAGCGGGAAGTATAATCATAAAGATATAATAATAATATGAATAATATTATACATGCATAGGTCATAGTTATACTATAATATTGGCAAGACAATAAAATGGGTTTTAGTTTAGTTTGTTGTTTTGTTGTTCCTGTAGTATTTCTCACATAAATAGGATAATAGACGCCATAAAAATAATATTTATATTGTCACTTTTATTTATTTTATATCGTGCGTAACTTTTAATTAAATTGTTAAAATGGATGCCACTTCCACTACCCGATTTCCCTTCGCGACAGAGACGCAAAAGTAGTTTAACTTTGTTGTTGTCGTGCATGTATACCAATACAATATGGTAACAACAAATACATGAATGCTAACAGAACAGCAGCAAAAGTTTTTAGGAAAAGCTGAACGAGACCAGTAGTAGATATGTATGTTTATATTTTATAACGTAGAGTCAGGACAAAACAGCAATGCCGTCCAATTTTGCTACAGGAGGGTGTAAAGGAAACTCAAGAAAAAATGTGTAAATGTTAGTTATACGTCAATGAAACAAATGGTGTTCTTTCTTATTATTACCATGGCAATAACTACAACTTATTATTATTCTGACAAAATATATTATTTAACTTGTTCCTCACTGCTACTACTGCACTTACTGTCTGGAGCCTGCCGGAATATGGATTGCAGTGTACAAGAATGAAAAAGTAGAAATAATCAAAGATAATGTGAGCGAAAAAAAGGGGCAAAGATGAAATGCACAATTGAGAGTTTCACGTTGTATTTTTATTTTATTGTTCTTACAAAAAAGAAAAGAAACAAATATTATGCTTTGATTGTTGTCCTCAAAAGGCCAAAAGTGTACTTTTGAACAAAACCAACAACACATGCGAAATAAAATAAAATAATGTACAGACAAGAATCAAGTGCAAATATTCATAAAAAATATATATAAACAAATAATAAAAATATAGAAATTGCTCCAACTTTCTTTTTCTGCGTAAATCTATGTATATATGTCAGCTGCATAATAAATAGTGATATACAATGTCATGTACAATTTTGGGAGAAAAAAACTGTAAACATTGTTGTTTACCGTAGAGTTCAGACGAAGAAGAAGCTGGATTGTTACATGTTTGAGTACGCGCGCTAAAGTAAATATGGCTGGTCATGTCAGGAATGCGTCAAAAGACGCTATGCTAAAAAAAAATCATGAGAGCCATCAGCGTATTTGAATACTTGTTGTAACCTTGATATTTTTTTCGCGGAAACGTGTGAAGGTGTCAAGTGTGGAAAACTGCTTTTAAAGCAATAATTTAAAATTCAGACACTCCAGTTCATCTTGTAAGTTATGCGATACCCAAAGGGAACATGTTCATAATTTCCTTTTAAATTTGTGCACACAAGTCACATAATATTGTTTATTTTGTGAAACTTATAATAAAGGAAAGCTGACAGAGCTTTGTGTTGCGACAAATCTACGCGGTAGAGTTTTTGGTACATGTTACAGATGTTATTATTTTATGGAAATGTCACTTCCCGGATAGAAATGGGGAATGAGAAAATTAGCAATTTCAGACACGAGATAACGACAGACCCTTTCGCATGATGCTCATCAAAATTTTGGCTGATTAAAAAGGAAATTTCCAAAAGTGAATACAATGTTTTTGGCGTTGGAAAGGGTAAAACTTCTGTAGTAGTACTGTTGGAAGAAGTATATAGGATTTGTTGGCTTGTATCATCGCAAGCAGTAGACTAAAAGTCATCATCATCAACAACAACAATGTACACCAAAAAAAGCTGGTTAGTATTCGGAGAAGAACTAAATGGTTCATGTACACAATAGCAAAAGTGAGACATGCATGCAATATTAGAGAGTAAACATTAATGTAATTATCTTTATACTTGCATGGCAAACTACAGCAGCTGATGAAGATCAGCAGAAAGTACTCAGACACAGCATGAACACCAATTTGGTGATCTACATAGTGAAAGCAGGAAAGAATAATAATATTCTCGATAGTCCTTTTGTTCACCAGTAGCACAACAGCTGTCAAATATTCTCGAAAATTGTAATTTGATCCAAGGCCTAATTCAGCGGTTCAAACGACAAAAGGACCTTGTGTGATCGTCTCTTTCTCTCGTTTACTCATCCATAACTACTGCACAGAAAAGGAAACGGGGGATTCAAGTTATCGTTATTTTAGCAGCAACGGCAGTAACACCGACAAAGCATCACAACAACAAAACCATCACCCGATCATCATCATGATAGCGAAAAACAAAGTATGTGATGGGGATGTCACTAGTCACTAGCACTACAAGAGATGTAGCATGCAAGAAATAACATCTGATTTGCATTTTTGCAGTATTGCGTTTCATCTACATTCATCGTCATCATCATTATTACTACCATCATCGTCATCACGGTCCCGCACTGTCAAACAAAACTTCCCAAATGGCGTGTATGGCAAAGGGATCCTTTTTTTTTGCAAATTCTCTGGTCTTGCTGCTTCTACACAAACCAGGTTTTGTTAGGGGATCCGGTGTAGGATGAAACGCGATATGGTAGAAGGGCTTTGTTGTCGAAAACCACAAGTACCATTCATAATATTATATCGTATTGGTGATGATGTTGTGGTGGTGCTTGTGCTTGGTGCCACTCTAAAGTTGCTCTTAATTTGTTAGCCATACACCCAATACGTAACATACTACCAAACAATGGGATACCGTTATGTGAAATGTGAATACATTAAACAAAGTTATACAGTCAGTTATGTATAATGAACATTATAATGAGATTGAGATCGAAATTGGATTCAAACTATATGCATTATTCTTATGATTATTATTGTACCTTTGGAACTAACAACTTACACAACCATGCGTATTCTTTTTTTCTGGTATTTGCACTGGCAACGTAACGGCGACTAAACCACCGTCACCGACAACGCTCATATTCCAACAAAACGGGCAACAGTATAATGGTTTTACATTTCCAGTGCTATGCCTCTACAGAATACTGGTCATGTACAATTAAACATGATTATCAAATTACGCGCTGACAACTCGGATTTTCTCTTCTTTTTCGTTTTCCTCCCAAAAGGTATAACAGTTACTAGAGGTTTCTCTCGAGCCAAGTATTATCCAACATTTCCCATTTTATTCATAACTGAAACGTTGCAAGGTCTTAAATAAGTAGCCTAACGGTCTTCCCCACCTTTGCATACACTTCCAAATTCACATCGAAAATCAGTTTCGAACCCATCTCGGGAATCACATTCGAGCCTCCAAATCTATTTTTGTTTTGTAAAATGTGCCTCGATGTCATATTCGTAATCTACTGACAAAGGTATCTCCCCACGGATAAATTACCAGCTCTAAATTCGTATTTTTAATCGTATAAGGGTGCCAGGCTAGTGAATTCAGATGCCATAATGAAGATTCAAATACTGAAAACAGAATAAGCAAATTCCATTTAGTTTGTGAGATAATTGCGTGACATGCGGACAGACAGACTCACAAAATCCTACCACGCGCTAGCCCTTCGGGCTCGTTCGGCTACTGAATAATGGCGTACAAACAATTCAAAGCTGTATAATGAACGCAAAACGAATGCTCATTTTGTAAACCGTTTCCCGTTCTTTTTTGAAAAATCCCTGAAAATCTTCAACCATAAAATATTGTTATGAAAATGGTCTCGAGAATAAAATGAACAAGGAACTTTGAAAGCCCCTCAATTAATTTTTTCAAGCTGTGCATTAGAAACATTGGAGCAGTTTCTTGAATGCCCCAATCCCATTACTTTCGGCATTTGGCTTTATTGCATTGTCATAATTTTCTATGTAAAAGTGGTAACTTATGTTGCTAGTATAAGTATTCAAAGTACAAATTTTTTAAAGGCTTTTTTTATTTTATAAAGCGGTGCTCATTATTCTAAGTTAACTAACGTTCCAAATAAAGTTTATACAAATACTATATAGCAAATTAAAAAACAGCTCTTGAATTGTCCAATCAAAACCATGATTGTGTTCTGAAAGAGCGCATTCTTTAAAAATGATTTATTCATGAATTTTTATTTACTTTTTGGTTAGATGCGTAGTTTTCTTTTGTCAATTTCTTTGTGGCATATCATTTTTATTTATTTACAGTTATTCAAAATCTAAAGATGATAAAGTATTTAACTTCTTCACAATTGAAATCATTCTTGATATCCTTATTGCAACGTAGCAGGATTATCTCATAATATTCATATTTTGGTGAGAAGGCCCCTGAGAAGGGATAATAAATTTTGTTTTTTGAAAAATGACTGGAAATTCTTACGGCATGTTTAGTAATGTACGTGTTTATCATTTAAATAATTCATACAAAAAAAACCAACCCAAAAGAATATATTTGACAAGTTGAACACTAGGAGCACCGAATAATTGAAAATTGCGCCTAAAATTCAAATTCTAAGCAGATTTTTTTTCTCTCTCTCTCTCTCTTTGACTATCTTCAAAAATCATTTGATTCAGCAAAATCAGCTTGTTTTCTTCTTTTTGTTGCTATACCACAATCTACACTGCCGCATCAGCAAAAAAAGGAAATTAAAAATCATTTGATTCAGCAAAATCAGCTTGTTTTCTTCTTTTTGTTGCTATACCACAATCTACACTGCCGCATCAGCAAAAAAAGGAAAAAGAAATTCAACGCTTTTATCCATCTGGAAAAGAAGATACGCTTATGAGAAGGTTCTCTATGTCAACTATCATTGCAAGGCTTAAAAGGCGGGGGAGAAAATTAGAATAAGTGCAAAAGTATTAGGGTGCTACCGGGAAGAAGGCTAATATTACACTCTTCTTTTTTACCCATCTATGAATAACAACTTACTGATATATATATATATATATATATATATCTTGAAGCATTTATATTATTATATATGTAGCATTATTCATACATGTACGTATTCTTTTCATGGCACTTGAATTGTATTTCAAATTGATTCCGGTGGTGATGTGATGGCGGCACTGCTGATGAGAATCATTCCTAGTGAGAAAAATAAACCGAAAAGAGTGTTTGCGGGTGGCTGCAGATTTTCTTGTGGAAATAAAAGTCATGCATGTATTCAGCTAGTTTAAAATTCAATGACTGTGAAGCAAATAGAAAGAGAAAAGGGATAAGTCTCTGTTTCCTACACACACACACGCATGCATAATAAGAGTAAGTAAAGTAAAACCCTTGACTTACTTGTAGTTAGAATAAAATAACAAGCTGTGTATATTGTCAGACGTGGGTGTGTGTGTGTGTTTCAGGACAAAATGACTGACTGACTGATCCCACTTTCTCTCTCTCTCTCTCTCTCTCTCTCTCTCTACCTACTACACAATAAACATTCACCATGCTCTCTGGTTTCCTCCTACTACTGTCAATAATCCAGTTTGAGTTGGATTTAAGTTAGAAGACAAAAAAGGGAGACAAGAAAAGGAAGGAAATCCTCACTTGAATGTGCAAATAGGGAAGAAGAAGCTTCACGTATATATAAATGTTCTGCAGTTGTGCAAACATAATTTTGTTAGTGATGTGGTACAGTCTGGCTGTTACTTGAATGCTAATACAATATGTAATTGCAGAAACAAACGGAAATGAAGTGCAATGCCGAACTACTTGTAAGCTCGTAGTAACTTTGCACAACACGCACTTTTCAAAGCCATCTTCATCACGATACAAGGCACTCAAAAATTCTACTAAACACAATTAGCAGCAGCATCGCAATATTGTTTACGTATATATTTGAACATGGGACAAAACTTGTAAACAAAATGTGAAGCTTTGGATTCATTTCGACGTGTAGCAAAACTCTTTTCTCTCTCGCAATTCCATGGAGAGCTATGTAGTGAAACCATAAATGTAATAAAAAAGCAGAAAAAGGGTAAGTGAAAGTTTTATTTTTTGTTGTTGCTGCGTGTGTTTTTGAAGGGCTTTCGATTAAAATCACCTTTTCGGAAGAATGCACGTGTGAATGAGCATGTTTGTTATTGTGCTTGTTTTTTTTGGTTCTGGCAAAAAAGATAAAAAACTGTTTGCCTTGATGCTCCAATGGGTGTTTCCACCAACTTTTCCAATCATGTGTTTACTTTTTCGTGTTTCACTATTTGTTATGTTCTATGCATACCTACCTATTGTGTGTATATATATATATATATATATATATGTAGGTTCTTAAATGTGCAGAGGATTTTTACAAGCACAATAGTAATAGTATTGTGTGTTGTTCAGACTTAAAATGTGAATCGGAAAGTTTTTCATTTAGCGCCATTCCTTCCTACTGCCTCTGCAAACCAACAAAAAAATATATGCTATTTTGCTCTTTAAATGAGTCGGTGATTTTTAACTACCTGTTTTACAGTTTTTTCTACTCCACCCATGAGTTTAGGGCGAGTAATTCAAACTGCACATCGTTCAGTGTTAAACCTTTTGATCTTCGTAAAAAGCTATGTGTGTTGTAGTATTAGTGTTTTTTTTTCTTCTCTCTTCTCACTTTTCAAGCATCAGCAGAGGAGAAAAGCAAAAGGCCATGTATATGACACTACACTGTTTCATTGGCATTTTCCAGTGTAATTCATCTACGCATAACAATGTGTCTAACGACAAAGATAAATTTTATTAGTGCCATATCATCTTACTCACTTTCGCTTTTTTTCTCTCTCTCTCTCTCTCTCTCTCCTTGCTTCTATTTCGAAGACACATACCATAAAAGCTCTACCCCATTTCGCAGTGATGATGAGAAATGGTGGCGATAAGAGGCTAAAGGTCTTGAGGTACAACTTACTAAAAGCCTGTGTTCTGCTACACAAAACTTTATGGAAAGGTTATATGAATGAACTGCATCACAATAATAGAATCACGGTTCCAACAAAATACGCAGCCAAAACATAGTAAGCATAGCATATAATATACCACTTTGCGCATTTTTGTAGAAGGTTCTATTATTGTCCCTGTTATTCCTGTATTGTCTTTTGGATATAGATTAATTCTTATAAAGTCTGATAGTCTGATGCCTTAACTGAGGCGGCCCCGTCCCCCAAAATGGCATTATGAAGGCAGAAGAAATAAAAAGGCGAGATGCTCTCTCATAGTTCAAGAGATAATGAATTATTTATTCATGTCAGTATCTAGCCCTACTTCACCAGCAAGTGTAGTGTCAATAACCGTTATATATTTTTTTGTAGAAGAAAAGAGGACGACAAACTCTTTTTGCAACATCAAAGGCACGTAATGCCAAGGTTTATACTTTTTACAGCTGTAGGAGTCTAAAGACAAGATGAAAATGCACTGGGTATACACGCATATAAATAATTGTTTTTGCATGATGATGTTGGGAAAGCTTCTCTGCTGGTGTAGGTAACCTAATTTTTGACATTGAAACGATGACAACAAAGTATTTAAAAATATTTGAAATAATTACAACTTTGGTATTTAAAATGGTGGTTTTAGAAGGTAACGTTTTGTTGTTAACGTTTATGAATTTTAGCCACGATATTAGGACTGTTCATTGTTTAAAACAATGTTGTCCGCCTGCACTAACTGGTTATCTCTCCTATTGTTACATAATACATATTATAATCCACGTAATACCCCCATTGAGCACCGCAGAGAGCTGCTACGAGTGTAATTGATATAATAGTAATAATAATAAAAGTACCAGAATATTTTGAAAAGGAACACACACAATACCTTTCAGGAATGAACAGTCGGTCTAGCAAGTATTCACAATGGGAAGTAAAAGCATTGTCTTTATGTACAATTGTTGAAAAACGTAACACTTCATTAGGAGCCCACATTGAGTGAGAACATCTGAATATTGCCTATCACTATGGTGGCATGGTCCCGGAATTATTTGGACAAATATGCCTATTCTTTAAGTAATTAATGAATGCTTTTTCCCCGAGTGTTTATTATCTTTTGGTACAATTTCTTTGTTTGGTCAAACCACCATGCTGACATTTTATTTGTTATGTTAGCCTACACACATACACATATCCGACATTGCCATTACACTGTTCTTTTTAGATGGCACTTGTGGGACTACTCTGAATGTATGTATGTATGTGTATATGCCAATGCGGGCATGTGTAATATTTCCATTTCTTTTCACACTTTCTACTATGCCCCCACAAAACAAAAACTGTGAAAATATGTTTCAGTTGTGGGAAGGCAATGTCATAATCCGAAGGATTTGGAGTTGTCCTAGCAACACGGAATACTGGTTGCCAGAGACGAGAGGGGGGACGTACACGCAGTATTTACCAGCAGGAATATATAAACCCAAGTAATCTAATAAAATAATTACGCAGAGAAACCCGACAAAATAAAGCGGTGGTGGTGGTGGTGGTGGTGGTGGTGGTGATGTGGTATGATGTAAGTGTATTCATATATGAATACCTATTGTATACAAAAGAATTTGACATAAGAACCTGTCATGCTACCAGTTTATCTGCCATAAAGGGAAGTCGGTGAATTATATAAACTTTACAACACTATCACATTTTATTATTCGCTCATGGGGACTGTTAGGTCAGTAGCATTTTTTTACAGCTCTTTCCTGCTTCTTTTCTTCTTCTCTCTCCCTCACACAAAACAAAAATAATATGTTCATAAAGACCTGTTGTTGTTTCTGCGATAAGGAAGAGGGTAAAAATATGGCAGTTTTATTTCTAAAAAAACATGACATGTGATGCATCAAAATATTGTTTACACTGATGTCATACTACATTCCATTACTATTATATTTTATCTAACTACATATCTGTCTGTCTGCAGACAGATATTTATATTTCTTCTAAAATGCTTCCTTTTTTTTGCTTCAGTTCAGACAGATAGACATTTTGACTTGAAAAAAAATGAACAAGACGAGAAAAAAAAGTACACAAAAATAGAGATGTGATAGCAACTCAAACACTAGAGTACATTTGAAGCAAAAATCTTTTATAGTTGATAGTATGAGAGAATTTGAGAAAATGTACAATTTTTTTTGTCTTCGTCTGCAGAGAGAAAAGAGACAGCGCGAGTAAAAAAATAAGAGAGAGAGAGAGAGAAAGAAAAAAACCTGCGTTATGTTTATGGCCTGTCGACTTGTCTACTATGTACACCATTTCATCCAAATAAATTGCTCTTTTATGTATGCCTCACACAAGTTTGTGAAAAAGATGGAACGGGTAGTGCAGTTGAAGAAAGTAATGTCTTCGTCTCTCTTTCTTTCTCTCTCTTTTTTTCTTTTGTACCTTTTTTCAGACGTACCTAAACAAACTAATGTGTGTAACGCGAAAAAAGCTCTGGCTTCATGCTTTCTGCGTACACTCACTCAATTCACTTCACTTACTTTACTTTTCAAGGATTGTCAATATACTTTACTCTGATGGAGAAAATGAAGAAATATGTACCTACTCGCGTAGGTTTTTTTTTAAAAACTAAAGATTTAACCTATGTTTAGATGTACAAGAGTAAGTTGAATAAACTAAATAAAACCTTAATATGATGTCAGTAGTAAAAATGTATTTTGTGGATTACAAAAGCATACAACAGAACAAGAGTTTCGATCCCTTGTTCGTGTGTGCAGTCAATTTTCAGATCAAAAATATAGTCGGCTGCTGCGTCCCTAGTTTCTTTAATTCCACTACATTTCTTCTTCCGTCTGGGAGCAAGTAAGATTTATTACGTTTTTAAGTGAACGACAGCTTGCAAAAAAAGTTCATATTTACATAAGCATAATATAATATTTAATGCTATTTATAGTACAACTTTAAAGAACGAGTTATAGTTATTGCGATAAACTTAATTATTGTTCTCATTCACCAAAATATAAGATTTTTTTTAGTGAACCGCAATTTTTTTCAACAGAAATATTGTTATAATGCAAACCTGTGACCTCAAAAACCATAACCAGTTCTGCTGACTTATAAGAAGAAAAATTGGTTTCAATAACTTCATGAAAGGCTACTGCGACATAGCGTGACTATGAATGTGTATCCAAGATGAAAAAATAGGTATTGCGTGTAGGTATATTGTAAGTAGTGAACATAAATAAAGTACAATCTGTTACAGATGTCAACAGGGAAGTCAATTTAGCGTAACTACTATATACAAAAGTAAGAAACTGCATTTGCCCTGTACTAAAATATATTTTAAAGAGTTACCTTTTTATGTATTTTTTTTGCTTGCACACAATTTTAGTATAAAAAATAGTTTGGATATTACAGCAGCTTTTTTTACCTGGAACAAAGACAAAAAAATGCACTGACACTAAAGCTAAAATTTACTTGAAAGATTTTACACCTGACACCACTTAAAACTGTCAGCTCGTAAAAGTCATCAACTGAAGAAAAAAATGTGAGACATACATACAGACTGCTACCTGGTGACGACATTTTTTGGACTGTGTTCAATTCAATGTGAGTTGAAGTTGAGAATATATGTAGGTACGTCACCTTCTCGGTTTCCTCCAATTCGTGACTGTTTGCCAAATTTCATATAAAATAAGAATCAATTTAATCTTATGGAAAAACTATAATGCTTATATATAGGTATATACATACGTCTCATCAAAGTATACTGTCATCATATAACCAATGTTTTATGCTGCACTCTCCGATTATTACAAAAAAATATATGCATGGTAGGTGATGGGGGAAATTCAAAAATTTATAAAACTTTGTTCATATATTTTTTGATCATGCCATGCAAATTTTTCAAATAAATAAATAATAAGTACAAACAAGATGCTCTTCTACTCTGCTCTTTTTTTACTTTGCACTCACTTTCAATCTCTCAGGACCACTATCAGCAGCAGCAACAGCACAAAGGAGTGAACTTAATAATAAAACACAGCAGGTAACCTACTTTGGCCTACTTTATTTATATTCCTTGTGTAGGAAGCATCACCATGATCATCAACATCATCACCACCACCACTACCATCATAGTCATCTCCAGTGAGAAAAATAAAAAATAAAACCACTATAATATACACATACACGCAGACACACACCTACACACACACACACACACACCACACATGGTTCATGGCTCATACTTATTCTATTTGAGCATATGGAAAAATATTTACTTTTTCTGTGTGTTTGCACTGCATGCTTGGATATATTAATAATACCTTCATTGTCTCTATATGCATGATATACATTTCCATTTCTTGAACACTTTCATTCTGACAACACACACACACACACCAATGTTCCGAAGGCTGTTGCGTGCATAACTTATTATTATATACTTTTTTCTTCTATATATTGAACTCAACAAAGCAGATAATATAAATTACTTTGCTACCCTGTTTCGTCTTACTCATCTTTTCTCTAGAAACTTTTTTTATTTAGAAAAAATAAAACGAAATCATGATAATGTTATGTGTTTTTTGCACGATAGGTATAGCTACATGGTTTTTTGGGCATAATCATCGTACTCCATCATCCTGTACACAATTTTCAATGATATTTTTGTGTTGAGTTGTGTGTGGAGGAAAGTGAGTAAATAGGAAAAAAAGAGGAGAGCAAAAAGACGGGAAGACAATTTTTTAAAGAACCTGCAGCGAATTCTAAAATTGTTCTTTATATCATATCATGGTCATGAATGAACATTGCATCAAATAATAATTTTTTTTTGCTATTTTATTTATTATTTATTCCTGTGTATGTGTGTTGCATTACATGAAAATCGCCCGGTGGAGTCCGATATGTAGTCAGCCCCCTATAGTAATATATTATAGAATTTGCATCCCAATCCAATTGCTATGTGCCGTCGGTTTCCTCTCATAAGTCAGCACAGCATATTATTATTATTACTATTATTATTATTATTATTGCATAGATACAAATGCGTGTGTGTTTTTTTAGGTTGAGTGTAGTGGGGGTGTGAGTGAGCTGAGAGCGCTAGAGAAAATCCAATAACAATCCGAGCTTCCTGTATGAATGATCCGAGATCATTTCAGCAGCGATTTCTCCATCTCCTTTTCCATTCTACAAATTAACTGCAAATTACTACTTGGATACCTATGCATGCATTATGTATGTATGTGCCCACCCATGGAAATAATCTATTTAACTTGAATTTGTATAGAATTATTCGGCATATCATGTGTAAAGCCATTTAGGAGCTATGCTGTGATTACTTTTTTTTTGTATATTCCAAGATTCAAAGATCCACATTAATGCCGTGTAGTAGTGTAGTGGGCGGAAGATTTAATGTAACAATGTGTTATTCTCCTATCAGGGGTATTTATCACAAACAACAATCCTCAGCTTATGCATACTTTTTTTTACCTGTGAAATGTGAAACTCACAATCAAACGTTTTATCAGTCGCTATCTTGAGAGAGAGTAGTGGGGAATATTATTTATATGCTGTGTTTTATGGTGGTGCTCGTCTGTATTTTTGGAAGTAATCCATTTTTGTTCCCTTGTCAATAACAGCAGCGTAAATTAAATTACTTTTAAATTGCTAAAGTTCGCTTTATGGCGGATATATTTAACAAGCAGTTTTATACATATTTAGTGCTAAAGTGGAGTCTAGATTTGAAAAAAAAAACGTTGTAGGGAGTCGAAGTTGTGCCCTATTTTCCTAATTTCTATCTCTCTGTTCCTGTCTCAAGAGATACGTAATGTAATAGGTATATGGGATAGAATTTGGCGTCGTTGAAGGAATAAACTTTGTTTTTTCCACAATAATTTAAGTTTCTCTTGCAAACTTTTTTTTTAAATCACCACCGCAATTATTCTTGTGCAAGGTACAAGTCGCGGGACGATTTAAAAGTGAAAAATACACGCAAGGGAAATATAGAGTAACTGTGGCTGGAAGACATTTTCCAATGACATTGACATCTAATTAACAGAATCCCATTTCAGTCTTCGTCTGTTTTATATGCCTACGTACATTTATGTGTATTGAACGTGTGGAAGGAAGAAAACGAGAAAAAATGTGGAAGCATTCATTCACTCATGCGATTGGGCGGATTTGCTTGCTGCTGCCATTTCTTCTCAGCCGGAAGACAGAAAGAGACATGGGAAACAAAAGAATTTGTGTTCTTCTTTTTATTTTCCAGGAAAAAAAATTTCCAAGAGTTGACATCTTGTAAAGCCTGCGTATCAACCATACCATGCCACACCATAGCACTACACCGCCATCACCTCCTCTGCTCTCCCCATTAAGTATATATATATATTTATGTAGCATGGCGCTAAACCTTTAATCCTGGAATTGGTTGTGTAATGCGTTGCGTTGGTTGGTATCATGGAGCGGATGTAACTAGGTACATTCACACATGCACACACAAAGCGACAATCCAGCCAGATTACGTATGTCTCAGGTTTCCGCTCACGAATTTCGATTTATTTCTTTTGGCTCCCTTCTTGATTTCCTTGTCTCGCAGTTGCCTTCTCCTTCACATTTTAAATATACACTTTTGGCAAATATTTAACCCAGTGCTGTAGTCTATGTGTAGCTCAGCCGTCTTTTATCTATCTTTAGTTATTATCACGTATATTGCATAATATATATATATACTATATACCTGTATATATATTATGCATAATATGTAGCATTATGACTTTCTCTTTTTAAAATTGAGTATCGATAATTACTCCCTACACAAATACATTTTCCCTTTTTACACCCTCATTTACCTCTGTCACATAGGCAGCCATTTTTGTTCTTGTAATTACACAAGAAGTCGTTAAGTGCTACTCTCTGTTCCTATATGTATGTTTGCCATCCTTAGCATTCTTTGACACAGCTTACATTTCCTATCAAAAAATCATGCCGCAGTGCGTATCATCATAATGATGACGATCATCGTAGCAGTAGTAATAATAATAATAACCATCAGCAGCATCACTACTATTACTACTACGATCGTGGAGCCAATGATGGAAAGAGACTGTGTGAGTGAAATGAGATTTTGATATTTTTTTCTTCTTCCCTTTTTTTGGTATATGACCCTACCCATACATAGACAGACTGTGCCTTCTATTCACTCACTCACTCACTCACTTATCACATTACTTTTTGGTACTTGCTTGGTTGTCTCTTTCCAGAGCAGGCCCAGCAAAAATACGTGCTTCCATTCGCAGCAAATGAGTTTTTAGGCTTAATCGGTTTTCTCTTCTTTGCCTTCTAATTGGGATCCTCTTTCTGAAAAGAGATGGTTTTTTTTTGTCGTGGCTTGTGTGTGGTGTGTGATAGAGTATCTTGACTAAAAAGTGAAGATAAAAAAAACTAGGATCGTGTGAAGAGAAAAAGTCACTAATTGGATTGGACATTGGTTACCTTTTGTGTGTCTAAGCAATTCACACGCATGCCGCACAGGAAAGGAAATAAAACAGCATTTCCTTCCACTTCGAGGAATGGTCATGTCCATGTCAACCTATTAGCCTCGTCTTTGAGATTCTCCTAAACAAGCATGTTGAAATAAGTGTCCCTTTTTTCCTCAGAGTAACTTTATTGTTTACCTATTACGGTGTGTGTGCGTAGCATTCAGAGGAGAAAAAAAAAGATTTTTTCTTCTTCTTTTGCTAAAAAAATACTACTTCCCTTCGGTAAATAGTTGAAGGACAAAAATTTAGTTTAAGTTAAGTGGTTGGGATTTTTTTTCTCTCCTCCTTATTCCTGTTTCCTCCTTGTGCTCATAACAACAACAACGAAACATTTCCATTAACCTTGCCAGCATTTCCGTGACAATACATGAAAGGATGCCTACAAAATAAAAAAAACAGTACTAAACATGTAGCATGCAGCTCATTATTCATACAATTCACTTAATAGTTATTACTTAGTATACCCCCGTCACCATTTCACACGAGGGCACCATTTTACGTGTAAAATATTATACCCTCCTCAACCCTCTTTTGTAAAAGTCTTGCGTCTTTAAATATAATATACGTTTGTTGGTAAGTAGTAAATTATACCAAAAACTTGAACTAGAAAGATAAATATTCATGTCAGAGTATCACGTTTTGTTGGTGAAAACATGGAGCAAAAAAAAAGCTAAGTGCACATATACGTGTGTCGGCTGGTGTATACATGCTCACATAAATGCTTGCAAAATCTCAATCTTATATTATTATTTTTTTCTGAGAAACAAAACATCACAAACATTTGGCACTGGTATAAAAACCAGTTTTTTCTTCGCCAAAATACAAGACACCAATAGGAAGAAGAAAACACAATAAAAAAGTAAGGGCGTCATGTCATAATTTGATTTTTACTTGAAGTAGTATAGTTTCTCAGGGAGAAAGGAAGGCAAAGAGAGAGAGAGGAAAACACACACGTAAAGTGGAATAAACCTGGTGTGTGTGAATTAAATATAAATGAATCCAAACTTCCTCCGAATTTCCTCTCTATCCTTTTTTTCTGGAAAGAGATACGATTTTTCTGAATGAATCAAATGAAATCTTGTTTCATGCCGCCACTATACTACACACTTTTTTTCCTTCTTCTTCTTCTTCTGCTTGAATTTTTTTTGTACAACACACAAACTAACTGCATTTTTTTTGCTGTGTAAGTAAGAAGAGAAGAGAAGAGAAATAAAAAAAGCGAGTGAAAATTCATTGCCAAAGAGTCAAGTTGAAGAAAAATGAGCTTTCATTTTGGCAAGCGAGTGCAAGTGTGTTAGACACATGATAGCTTTTTCATTATACTTTTTTACCATGCAATTGCCTTTCCTCTCTATTCTCTCTCTTTCACATTTTTTACGACACGACATCCTTTTCTTTTCTCTCTCTCTCTCTCTCTCTCTCTCTCTGTGTGTGTGAGTGAATCGTTTATATTATCATGTGTCTGTTTGCAGCAGTAGGTTATGTATTTATTGTAGTTCCGTTTTTTATATACTATGTATGTGTGATGGGATGACGACGATGGCAAATGTCGATGTGAGTTTTTTTTAGTACGGGTAGAAAATGGAAAGTGCCAGCATAAGCAAAGTTTTAGTAAATATGTAGCAAAGGAAGACCGGATAACTTGAATGAGAAATAAAAACAACAAAGAGTTTTTCTGAGCAAAAGT
Organism: Zhuqinia jingwanae; assembly: GCA_027744095.1. NCBI lineage: Eukaryota > Metazoa > Arthropoda > Collembola > Entomobryomorpha > Paronellidae > Zhuqinia > Zhuqinia jingwanae. The sequence continues at coordinate 17,153 of JAHZNC010002822.1, read as the reverse complement.
GAGAGAAAGAGAGTCATCAAATGACACCAATAGATAGGAAGTAGAGAAGAAAAAAAAATATATATAGCAACAACATTCAACCTCTTTTCTTGTTTCCAGTCATTCTTCTTGTGTAGGTACTTCTTCTATACGTGTAGCGTTTTATTACAAACAGGAAAAAAGAAAGTTTATTCTTCTTTTGTGTGTGTGCTTGTGTGGGAGCTTTGATGGGAGACAGAATAAATGAAGATAACCTGTAAAAAAAAATTCCATGATATATGTATCGAGTGCCAATTTATTGTAAAAAATATATCTTCCCTTTTCTTCTTCGCGTTTTGCTTTTTGCTTCCTACACTTTTTATCATACATCCAAACTGGAAAACAAACAGGGAAAACAATGCATTGAAAAATATGTGTTAATTGTGAAGATATGGACTATAAAGTTTAAAAAAAATACATTTATAACTTTGGCTCATAATATGTTTTTAAGTATTTTCTTTTCTTCCCTTTGCAACTCGACTTTATTTGACTTTTTTTATCGGGATCTTATTATCTTATAAAATGAATTCCTTTGTAGTTCCTTTCTGACTAGCGGTATCACCATATATGGGTATTACGTATTATCCTCAATAGCATACACATATAACATACTTAGCCACATTTTTTAGATCTCTCTTCTTTCTGAATTCTTTTTACTTCGTGCAACCTTTTGTTTTGCTAGTGGTGTTCTTCTGTGTAATTTGATAATACAAACGTGATGGTGGTGGTGGTGTTATGATATGGATAGATACACGGTGCACGGACATGCAAAAGGAAAATATTTCTTTCTCTACCCTACTTTTTGATACATGATCCGTTTTTCTCACCACCACTTAAACAAAGTGTTTCTTGGTAGGTAAAGTGCTTACTCACATTATTTACAATTTTTATTTCTCTACTCTCTTTCAGATCAACCGAGACTAGTAGAGTGAGGTACTTAAGGATTTCTTGTTGTAAAAAGGAGGAGGTGCATTTAAAAAATAACAACGTAACCATGAAAATGTCAGAAGCTATATTACAAAAAAAAACACCAAGCAAAAAAAAGATGCGGTTCATGCTACCTCTACCACATCCCAATCATCATCATCATATCTTCATCCTGGATGTATTGCATCCAGAATAGAAGCAGCAGCGTCAGCATGCTGGTCCTGGGGAAAGAAGACACGTCTCATGTAAACTCTTCACGTAATTCTCTCTCTCTAAAAAAAGAAATAAAATATTTTAAATGAGCTAACCCTTCTGAACTTTAAACGAAATCGCTCTCACCTTGTAAAAAAAAGCTTTACTTTTTTCTTCTTTTACATTTTTTCCTATAGTATACCTCGATGTTTTTCATACTCTGTTTTTGTAAGAGAAAGATTTGCATTATGTATGTATGTACACATACATACTCCCAGTGTGTGAATCTCTGGTAATGGTAAAAAAATATATGCTTTATACACACTCCCACATACACACACTTTAAAAAAAAGTTGGGGATCAGCATTTTGTACAGCAACCAACAACAAAAATGTGTAAATCTCCACTCATCTTGGCCTGTCTTTTTTTCCTTTTGATGATGTAAATCCCCAACATGAGGATCGAGGATGATATGATGATATGTGATGATGATGGCTACAACCAGTAAGCTTCCATCTTGCTTACTAAATATAATGTTTTCTTGAGATACAATATTATGCTACTTACTCCCCGAAGATCCGTGTGAATTTTAAAGCTTGAAAAAAAAACCATTTTTCCTATCTTGTATTTTTCACTCTTTTTTCTTTGTGTGATGATATTTTTGCATCAATTTTATGTAGATATACGATATGCATTATAATTTGTGTGTGAATGTGTGTGTGTGTGTGTGTGTGTGGGTGTGTGTGTTAAGTAACTTATTATTTAATGTAAAGGTGAAAGGTGTAATGTATCCATACATACTTCTTCATCATGATCATCGTTTCTGTCGAAGAAAATCCTTTTGAGATTGATGAAAGATATCGGAATCCGCTTGAAGCTCGAGAAAAAGGAATGAAGTTCAAACATGATGATCATCTTCCTCTTCTTTCTTAACTCAATATATCCCTTGGTCGCCCAAAAAGAGAGTTTTCACTTTCCTATCAAATTCCCATCCACTTCTTGTTTTCATACCATTATGCCATTCGGGAAAAAACGTTTTTGTTTGCAGCTCGAAGGAAGTATACATTAATAATAATATTAACAATAATAGTAACACCAAGTGAAAGCTTACCAAGAGATAATAAGGGTGTGTAAGTAGGAAGTAAAGAGTAAGCGTCCTAAGACACGCAAATATTTTGTTATTGTTTGAAAATTTCAAATTCCCACTCAATTTTTTTTACATCTTTTTCACTCGCGTAGAATATAATAACATATGTATATGTCTACAAGTACGTAACTAGTTATATCATCAAAAAAAACAGAAAAAAATTAATATATTTTGATGGATTTTTGTTTGGAAGAAGTTTGGTATAAATTGGAATAGAAGCGTGTATTATATTGTAGATAGGTAATAAAAATATTATTGAATTTTGTAGAGTTAAGTTGAATAGAAATGAATTTATTTTTGTGCTTACCTGTGGTGAAAACGAGTAGGAAGAAAGTAATGGTAGTGTAGGACGTCGATTGAGTATGAAACATGATTCCCTGGCGTTGTACCGATTTCTGGAATAAGAGAAAGAAGAAACAACCCGAAACGGGTGATAATTTCATGCCTTCCTGGCTGCTCATATCCATCATCATCATAATATGATATACATATTCAGTCTAGCATACAAACTGCCATTATGCTTATGACACTGAGCCAAGAATTTTCCGAGAAATGCTGAAGCAGCAGCTGCTCCATAATACATACCTATCCTCCAACGACCGCAACATAAATTTTGTGTTTCAGGGAGAGAAAACGAGAAAATGGAAGGATAGAAGGAACGAAACGAACGTTTTCTCCTTTAAAAAAAAATTCTTGTCACCAGCAATTTAATTTTCCCAGCATGAAAAAATATATCATTGGATATTATTTTCTTTATTTTTTTTTACTATTTATTTACGTAGCTTCCCAACAGGTTTTTTTCCTGCAATATATTTATATAATAGCGGTAATATATTTTTTTCGCAGTTAAAAGCAAGCAGAATGTTGAATAACGTGCGATAAGAAAATAAAATGAATTGTTTTTTATTTCTATTTAACAAGCCATACAGCAGGTGAAAAACCAGCAGATCTTTTTTCTTCTCTCTATCTCTGTAAAGTCATACAACTTTGTTTTTTCTTGTTATTTATTTTTTTCATTTAAAATACATATAAAAAAACTTCTCATCTGTTTCAGAAGTATTTCAAAATATTTTTATCTTTTTATCGTGTCACTTTGGTTTTTTTTGACAGTGTGAGGTGAGCATGTTTGATGTTTGTTTCTCGCCCAAGACCGATTCTACTTTTGTTCTTTATTTTACTTCCTTCTATATAAAAAAATTGTTTCATATCGTTTCCGTTCGCAGCCTGGGTTTCCTGATATTTTTTTATGGTGTAGAGTATTAAGGTACCACATTTTTTGTACCTCAACAGCCAGCAAAAAAAAGACCATGTGAAGACAAACAATTGGATCATGTGGGACGCCATGTTCTCAATGAAACTTGAGATACATACATGTTTGCTCCTCAAATGGTGTCAGCTCAGATTAGGAAATCAATATGTCACGCTTTCGCTCTTTCTCTCTCGTTTTCTCCCCAATCCATCTCTCTCTTTTCTACATTTTCTTCTTCTTTTTCTTCTTAAGCAGTGAAAGTTGCAATAAAAATATATCGATGACGAGAAAAAGAAAAAGAAAATACACCAAGAGTTTTTTCCCCTTCTTCTTCTTTTGTACTACGTTGTACAAAAAAAAAGTGCCAATGTATAAAAAAATATATAGACAAGCAACTAGAAAAAAGCAGTGTCATGTCATGTTCTTCATCCTGTGAGCAGAGCATATGTACAAAACAGGATCTTTTCTCATTGTCGAAAAAAAAAATCTTCCGGGAAATGATCAGAACAAAAAAACATGATTGGTTTTCATATATGTTTATGTATATATATTATATTACACAGTTTCCTTTTTTTGTATTGTTTCTACTACACAAAGCATAAAAAGCATTATGTTATAGTTTTTTGTTTTTTTTTTCTTTCCTTTTCTTTACACAACATTTTCCACTTTATTGTCAACACACGGAAGCGATTAAATCAATACGAAAAGGAAACATGATCGCGTAACATGATCCTTTTTTTGCTCTCTATAAATGGGGAATAATATTATCCAGTTGACTTTGTTTATTTTGTGCAATGTTACACAAAAGTTTAATTAAAATGCCTTAACAGAAAAATTTGTTTAAATGAAGGAATTTTATTTTATCGAGCTACTTGTACAAGCTATTATGCGATAATATCAACGGCGTCATAAGCAACCACACATAGTCAACAAGTAGGTACATGATTACATTGTTGTTGCTATCTGATGATATAATGTAAGTAATAGCAAAAAAAAATTACGTGAAAAAATAATATTTTCATTTTGCCTTATATAACGACAAATCTATCCAGTTGTTTTTCTTATACATGTACTTTTTCTTGATAAACTTGTTCCTTTGGGTTTTGGAAAGGACGCATAGTAACAAAATAGCTTAATATACACAAACAATATGAAACTCGTCAACATTTGTTTACATTTTTTAGGGGTTTCTTGCATGCATACATGCGTGAATATGCATGCATGGAAAAGAAAGTAGTGCACAGGATTCTTTCGCTAAGAAACATGGTTTAACATGCACCATAAATAATATTGTTGTTGTTCTTGCTGCTGCTGTTGTTTTGTTCCTCTTGTTGTTGTTGTTGTTGTTGTTATCTTACCTCGTTACTATTATATCCCTTTATGCTGCAAAAGCACAAAAGCATGCACAACAAATTCTTATTTTCTTTTCATGACATTTTATTGTGCCATCCAACAACCACCACCAGCAGTCAAACGAGCATTGCATATATGAGTAAATAAACTAATAGCCTATCTGCCTGTCTGTGGCTGTCTAAGGTTGTGCGTTTTTCTTTCTTTTTTCTCCTTTTGATTTTTTTTCTGCTTTACATTTTAAAATAGGGTGCTTGTTGAAGTGAAGAACCAGTCAGAAAGACAGACCGAAAGAGTGCTCTTCCTTAACTAAACATGATGTGTATTCACGTTATTATTATTATGTATGTTTTACACAACTGGGTGTATGTGCGTGTGCAGAAAGCTAATTTTGTATTTCCTTTTTTCTCCTTTTTCAAAATCAAAAATCAAAACGTGAATAATATGTTTTTCTGTTGATTTCTTTACGTCATGCTTTTGTTGGTCGGTTTTTTATGAAAACCACACAAAAATGTGAAGCTTTACATAAATATACCCACATATCAAATTTTGTGTTTTTTATTCTGGATTGCATCAGAAACCCTTTTAGCTGACTTTTCTGACAATTTGAATTAGTGGTTTGCTCTGCAGCGTGTGAGTATAAAACCCCGCACCAAAAAAAAGAAGACATGTAACTATTATTATTATTATGTGGTGCAAAATGTAAGCTGTAAGTGGTGATTGTATTTGAGGGCAAAAAGTATCACTATATGCGACTATTTACGTGTGCCAATGTGACCGTGCTCCTCAATCCCACTTTCATTCTATTTTGCAATGAGCCAGAAAACCATTGAACACCACCAGTCTTTTCCTTTATTAACTTTAATTTTTTATGAGAAATGCACAAATTTTGCTCGGCGTTGCCCCGCGTAATTTGGGTCGATACATAATATAGGTATCCCATTTTTGTCTTAAACTTCGCATCGTAGTGACTTTTACCTTACCGCATTACTCTATAAAGTGGCAGTGGTGATGGTGGTGGTGCTATATAGCACCACACGATTTAAAAAAAATTCTTCACGGCAGCAAAAGTAGAAAACATTAAAGTAACCAACACAAAAGCAAACTATGTGTGTAGCATCAAAATGTTTCATAGGATTTACGGATAAATATATATACAGCATGGGAATAGGTCATACCTATGATGAACTTAACAAAGGGAACTAAAAAACTGCAGTGGTAGCAGCAAAGCAACAACAACAGTAGCAGCAACGATTAAAACAAAAATAATGGTAGGCCAGGGAGAATAAATGGATGAAAAGTGAGTGACAGACCACCACGATTATAATCATCTACTTGCTTGGTTTTTCTACTTATCATCATCACTCTAATTATCATTGTTATTTTTGTTACTATTATTGATATATTGTGTTTTGTTTCCTTGTTAAAAAAAGGAAAAAAAGAGAACGAAACATTATCCTTACTATCGACGTGTCATATTTATTTTTGTGTTTTTTTGCCTTTTGCATGCGTTCTACTGCTTGCCTTCTTCTACATGAATGGATTTAGAAATAACAAAGGCATCATGCCAACTAATTTACATTTTCTCCGGGAAGCTTTACAAAGAAATAATATAACATATACGGGTCTAGGATTATTGATGGCAAACAACTCCTTGGGTGTCTATTCCTGGTGGGAAACTCCTAGGGCGGACAATTGCTGGCGACGAAAATTCCTGGTAATGGACAATCGCTGGCATGGAAAATCTCTCGCCACGGAAAATCACTTGCAATGTACAACTCCTGGCCGAACAATCTCTGGCATAACCAATTCCTTGCAATGATGTTAAATTTACCACACCATCATCATCCTCGTCATTATGACTATCATGACCAAGTCCTCCTGCTCCGCATTATAACAGTACATTATTACATTATTATATAGTATAGCATTATTATTGAGGCTACCATGAGGAGGAGGAGGTAGTGGTCATAATACTGTTATAATGCGGAGCAGGAGGACTTGGTCATGATGGGCATAATTACGAGGATGATGATGGTGTGATAAATTTAACATCATTGCAAGGAATTGGTTATGCCAGAGATTTTTTGGCCAGGAGTTGTCCATAGCAAGTGATTGTCCGTGGCGAGAGATTGTCCATACCAGTGATTGTCCATGCCAGTGATTGTCCATGCCAGTGATTGTCAATACCAGCAGTTGTCCGCCCCATGAGTTTCACACCAGGAATAGACCCCCAAGGAGTTGTTTGCCACCAATAATCCGGCTCCCACATATACATACATGCATAAATGTGATGGTGTGGTGGGGAGTAGTAGTGTGCCAGCATTATTCAATGAAGGAATTTTTCATCAGTAGTGAACAAATCATATACATCAAAAAAGAAAAGTGCAATGCATACTTATATACACACAGCACTGCTTTTGTATACTTTTAACGTCCTCTGTGTGGATTAAATATTTCATGTAAAAATAGTATATATACATGCCAGTCCGTGCACCCAATCTTTTCTGCATGATTACACTATCGAGCCTATCCCCTGTTCTTCTTCACAAACCGCACATAAAAAATATATCTATCCGGGCAAAAAAAAAGACTTGACCAAGCTGAAAAATAGGATTTTTTATAGGGTCAGCGAACAAATATGAGTTTCGTATATGCCATAAAACATATATATAGAAAAATTCCTGTCTCCTTGAGACCTCTAGACTCTCTAGATAGTTTATTTTGTTATGTAAACTTTTTGAGTAAAAGAGAAACATGGTCATAACCAATTTTGAAAGATTTATAGGTTTGTATTATTATTTCACTCCCTTTTTATTCAATTTTGAAACAGGTAGTGGAAGTAGTAGTAGCCTTGCAGCTGAAGGAACAACGAAAAACCACACGATATAGACAGTGGTAATTTTTTTCCCCGGTTGGGAAAAGATACACAAAAGTAAATAAAAAAAGATAAAAAGGTTCACTGTAAATTTTGATAGTTTGCTTCCCTTTTATTGAAAGTATGACAACTTGGACTGTGGTGTCCTTAGTTTGGTGGTGGTTGGATGTATGTGTGTGTTTGTCATGTCATGCGAGAGAGTGATGGTGGTGGTGGTGGTGGGTTGCACAATATTGTGTCTTCTTCTTTTCCACCACAGTAGTAGTTGTAGTAGTAGTAGTAGTTTATAGTCCAAACATAAAAAGGCTGGCACGCACACCATCACACACAAGTATTCAAGATGGACTCTATTGTATGTGCTGCGGAGGAGGAGACGGGGGACGACGACGAGATGACTTATGTGTTTGTATTTATAGCTTCGTGTGAAAATACCACTAGGCCTATTGTAAAGTATTAAATAAAAAAGGGAGAAAAAAAAGGATATGAAAAAACCGCTTGCTTTGCTTTTTTTATTTGCTTCAATGGCGGTCTTTTTTTTCGTGGTAGCGGCGGCACTGTTGTTAAAAATGGCCATTTCTTATGACAAGCAACTTTACATACTACAATGCACCACTTTTCTTCTTTTTTTACTCTTTTGTTATAAAATGTATACAAAATTTAGGTGCATAAAAATATAAATATAAGTACAAACAGTATACTTTGTGGGAAACGGCACAAGTGCTATTCTTCATATTATTTTTCTTTTCTAATTTCATCGCAGAAGCAGAAAAAAAGAAAGCGGAGGGGAAAACCACAAAAAAAGTTTGTATATAAAAGCAAGAGAATTATGTACACATAAAGTTTTTTGACGAGCCACTAAATGCAAATCTAAAGGGCTGAAAATTAAATTGAAACTTCTCATCATCACTACTGCCATGCTGTTTTTTTAGTAAGGTCAATATTTTAACAAGAAAAAGAGTACAACTAGAGGAAAAAAGGGGAAAGTAGGTATACACTTTTGTACTTTTTTTGTTGTCACACTTTGAACTATAAAAGATTGAAACTTGAAACCATTTTTGGATTGGAATTTAGGCTATACATGAGCTTTTATACAGGCAATTATGTATGCTAATGATATTGTTGGGTACTATCGTTAGCGCCGAAAATGCAATAAATAACCCTATCATTATGAACAAAAAAACTAGTTAAAAAACTGCATCATTTAAACATTTTCTTTTTTTTTTGTTTTTATTTCTAAAAAAACACGATCCCAATAAAAAACGCTGATTTCAATTGGATCCTTCAAAAAAATTGCATCATCAAATAGAGAGAGAGAGAGGAAGAGAGAGAAAATTGGATAAAAGGCAGTAAGAAAGAAATGAAGCATGTTTTAAAAGAGCATTCGCATAATCAAGGATAAAGCGAAAAGGGAGAAGATGATACGTTGGTAGTTGTGTGAAAGGATAGGAAGGAAATGAGGAATCCATCTGGGAAATTTGGTGAAATACGAAGAGGAAACAAGCAAGGAGAAAGCCCAGACGCGCGGATACTAAATGCTCTCAACTCACTCGAAGTTAATTATGTAGCAATTTCATTTCCGGTGGAAAAGATTCAACCCATCCACGTTTTTGTGACTCCACCACTGTACTCGGTGTGTGTGCATATATGTATATATATATATTTAGTGTACAAAATTCATGCTGCTAAGTATAATAGTGTACGTATATATCCATATATTATTATTTTTATTATTATTTTTGCATTGATAGCTCTTCTCGCACGTACGTACGTGTACGTTTTCGGATGAATAAACGGAAGGAAATGACTTGGTGAAAATCATATACACATCATGCTTACTACTTGTGTGTAAGTGGTATATATGCTCTTATGTAATGAAAAGGGCAATTTTCACGAGCGAATATTAAATACATTATTTGGAAACGTGTGAAATGAAGCTTGTCTTCATTTTGTCAGTTTAGCGTTTTCTGCAAAAACTTTTTTTAAAGAAGTTTTTTTTTGTCGAAAAATAAAATATGCTTGAAAGCCCGTTGAAGCATAAGGGATTTTGTAATGTTTTCTTTAAAAAGCGTTTACTCTAGAGATAGTGTACATGGCATATTGTTTAAGCGTATCCCTTTTTAAAAGAGAGAGAGAGAGATGAGCAAAGATCAGATTTCATTAGTTGAACAAAGCGGTCTTCAGTTTTGAATGAGTAAGCATTATGCGCGCATATATACTGAGATAGACAAATTTGTTTACGTTAATGGGATCAAAATGTGTACGTTCATACTTTAGGAAAGCTGCATAACAAAACTGATAAAAGGCTTACGGGGCAAACTTAAAAGGCTAATTGATTCCCCTGCAAAACAATACATGGTTCTTTCTCCGTAAAAAAATGTTTATTTTGTACATACTTGGCATATATGAGTAATTATAGATAATGATATTTAAATAAATTCTTGTAATTACTTTTAAGTTTTATGAAGCTCCAGAGTAAAGTCTTACGACAACCGGCCAAAAAAAGGATGTAGAGAGGTCTCCTTTGCTTTTCTTTTGTCGTCGTCGTTAGTTGGCGTCGTTTCCGTATTTTCCAAAACAAAATCCCCCCACACTATATACTTCTATTATCTATATTTGTTTGGATGCGCGACGTCGTACATTCACACCAAAACTATAATAACAATAATAATGATATACAAGGAATATAATTTCAACTAGTCATATTGAGCTATAGAAAATGACGAGAATGGAAAAGTTGACGGGAGAGACACACTCACTCAACACATTTGGATAAACGATTAGAGTTACTCAAGACAAACAAAGCCGTTTACTCAACTCAACTTTGTTATTTCAAGTGGTTGCTCGTCGTTGTACAAGCAGGTGTGTGACAAGGTCTTTCCACCAAGTAGTGTACTTTTCTTTCTTATTTCCATGTCATCATCATCAACATCAACAACATCAACATTTGTGATATACTGCTACTTGCCTATAAACATGCCAGTTTCTTATCACCGCCATCCTTTTTCTATAAAATTTATAGGGACATGTTTATTATTTTCAGAGAGAGATATATACCTACCTATATATATACATACATATATTGGCACGCTTTCACTTTTTTGTTTATTTTGCCCAAGTACTCTTCCCAAGTTTTCTCACCAAGAGCAACTCTTTGAGAGTCACATAAGAAGTAAGTAAACAGTATTATTATGTCATCATCATCCCCTTATCACTTGAATTGTGTTAGTGTCCTAGTCGTAGTCATAGTCACTTTCTCTCTTAAACCTTTATACATGCACCTATAGTATATAATTTTTTTTTTTTGAAGATGGCAAATAAGTATTTGTATTAGAATCCTTAGATATATAGCAATGAAAAATAAATTTGATGTTGTGTGGTCCAGTAAAACAAGTATGTATACTCTCTTCTTCTTTTTCTTCTTTTAATAGTATACTCCTTTATCACCAGAAAACATTGTGTGCAGTAATAATAAAAAAGCGCCTTGTAAGTGTCGCTATTTGTATTTTGCCACACTTTAGATGACGGAACATACTGTAAAACAGCGTCGATGTTGTTCTTGCAAAAGGTTCTATTGTTCCCCAACTGTTGTCCCGTCGTTGTTGTTCTTGCTGCTGTTGTTGTTTCGCTTGTTCCTATTTTCTATTCCTTTTTCTTGTTGTAGTGTCTTTCTGAAAACAAACACACACTCACACACTCCCTCTCACACACACACAACACATGTAAAAAGCTCAAAGATGTTGGTCAGAGGATTGTATGAATGAGTCTTTCTGCATTTGTGAAAACATACAGAAAGCAATTCTTTTGTTGTAATAAAAGGATTATTTTTTAAGTTGCTTGTTTTGTTGCTGGTCAACTGCTGGAAAAATGAGCGAATTATTAACTTCGAGATATAGAGAGAGGAGGGGGAGTAAGAAGAAGAATGAAATGCTATTGCAAATACAATTTTGTAATAAAAAAAATCAAGGGAGAAGGAGAGAGAACAAAAAACACACTATTCACTAATGCTATTATTATGAACACCACGTCCTCCAAGTATCAAAAACGTAAAGACTTGTAGTATTTTCTAGGAAACTTAACAAAAGGAGAGAATAAATGTCTGCACAAAAAAAAGAATATGGTTGTTTTGTAAAACTATATACTATTTAGAGAGAAAGAATAAGAAGAAGAATATCGTTCCATTTTTTGGTGTGAAATTTATTAAATTTGGTTTCCAAGTTGGAGAATCACTGAATCCTGACAAGAATTTCTTGCTTCCTGGTTCCTTGTTACACCAGGGAAGTAAGTCAATTTAAAGGAGTTAAGTAGAAAGAGAGAGAGAGAGAGAGAGAGAGAGATGATGGGAAATGTATAGTTCTGGCCACCTTTTTTCCACGTTTGCTCAGCACAGCTACTAGTGAGTGAAGGCAATAACGTACCAACAAAACTTTCTGCTGCTGCTGCTAGCTTCCACAGCTACTTTCTTTTTCTTCTTACACTTCTTTCGTGAGCTGGGTTGAGTGAGATGAGTGAAGCAAAGCAGAGTGAGAGAGAGAGAGTCAAGTTTTTTGAGTTGCTCGACTAGAGAGAGAAGGAGAGAGACTAAAAGAGGAAAAAGCAAAATCCTACGGTTTGTACAAGACCAGAGCAAAGAGAAAAGGCGGAGGGATGGTTGGAATGAAAAGTGAAGCCATGCTTCTACTTCTTCATCTAACACTACTACAAAACGCAGCTCTAACTCACTCACTTTTACTACTACTCACCATATCATCATCAACGCAAACTGCCGCTGCTGTGCTGCTCCTATGCTAGATATATACATATGCTAGCATGTTTGATAATACAATGCTGTAATGCTGCAGCTTTGTATCGAAAAAAGAAGAGAAAAAAATTGTTCTTGTTCCTCCAGCAGTAGTAGTGGTAGTGGTGCTGTTATTCTTGTACACTTAATATTGCTGTTGAAGAAAACTACTGACTTTTTTTAGAGTATGTGTGTGTGTGTGTGAGTGTGTGTGTGTGTGTGTGTGTGTGTGTGTGTGCGGGCATTGCGGGACTATAGGTAAAAAAATGTTAAACTTAGTGGATGATAGATATATACGTGTATATATATATAAAGAAAGTATGAGCACGGTCCGTTTCATCCCTTCACTTTTCAACATTATCCATAGCCCACTGCTGCTACTGCTGCTGCTAGCAGCCATGCAGACTGACATGCATTAAGCCCTTTCTGAAGAGTTTACAATCTTTTACTGTAAGGGAAAAAAGGAAGTTTATATGAAGTGTAGTAAACGACAAGTAAAGATACTTTAAGTTTGTAATAGTATGTATACATGTACTCATGATGTGTATGCATGTAACTTTTTCTGAGCGGGACGCGATAAAAAAAAACAAGCCAATGCTACAATATAGATTGATAATGTGAAATGTTACGGAGACTTCATCTGCAGTGAATTTTAATATGTTGGTGTTTGTATGCATGTGTGTGTGAGAGAGTTGGCATTGGATGACATTATTTGAGGAATGTTTAACAACTTGGAACGTCGTGCAAGGAGGTCAGCATAATGATTTAGTAGTCCACCAATCAGATCTTGTTTACTGCTGCGTCTCCAACTGGACATATTTCCATTTATATATAATAACATTTGGATACAGTAATTACGTCGGGAAACATGAGTGCTAACATAATTGTTTTGTAAACAGACATGCAATTTATTTTGTGCTTTGCTCATGTGAATTTTTATTCAAAAATAGATTGCTGGATGTTAAAAACTTTTCAAATAATCTTCAATCCAATTATTTTTTTTATCACGTATCCAAATCTTAATTTATCTTCAAGGCTGTAGTAATGGGAATTTCTTCAATCGGTCAAAATTCGGTAGTTGTCTAAATTCCCTGAACGGAATTTTTTTTAGCCCTTATTTATTCAAAAACCTTGAAAAGGGAGCTCCTTCAAAAGCATGTTGCGTTTGAAGTTTGCATGTACATATTATGTCCATGGCGAGCAGTATTTAGTGTGAGCACTGAACAAGAGTCAATTACCAACAAATTTGTATACCTTTAATCAGACCTTGTTTTGTTATGTGCTTATATATGGCACTTTGCACAATTCCAAAGCATTGTTGTCAGTTGAAGAGCGAGAAGAGCGGGTTGTTTACCATTGTGAGGCTTTGCCATATTGATCCATGTTTTACGTTGAAAAAAGTGAGCATCCTTTCGAATCAAATCCACAACAAAACCATAGACGATAAATCCGGTTAAATCAGTATTCCGATACGGCCTAGAGGAAATTAAGTAAACGTTAAAATGCTATTACACACAATGTACACACATGCATTCCTCTCTCAACCAAATAAGATAATAAAAATGCAGATGTGATGGAATTTTACATTCATGGCCTGTCAATAAAATACACGTCAGTGCATGTAAAAACAAATTTGAAACAATGTAATTCTACCGCATTAATACGCGCAATGTTTCCATGCCAATACCTCCAAACATTGAACAGCATAGAGTATCATGCATCATGATTGCGTACTGGGTGGCGGCAACACTGTATGAAAATGATTTAAATCAAATAGAGCTCAGCCACATACATAATAGTACGTACTAACTTTGTAAACAAACATGCTCCCATTTAAAGTTTAAAAAAACTTGATGGGATTTTGTCCCCCAAGTAATAATTTCATTTGGATGAAATGACTTACAACAAACAAAAGAAAATTTTATAGGACGGCACTTCTTATTCCATATATCTTAATTACACACACACACACACACACAGCTTCTTTGCAAATAAACGTCATTATTTTGACAGTCATGTAAGCTTCTTCACTTCTTCTAGTTAATATCCATTGCTTGCTAATTACAGCCAATTAAATTATATTTGTTTTGCTACATTTTAAAGTATTCGGCAAAGAATTCGTACATACAGCTAAAGTTACACAAACCGCTCCAAGCCATAAACATTGTCCTCTCTTTATTGCGAGCAAACGTTGTACATTTAACATTTAATGTCCATTTTACGAAAGTTTCCACTAGCTACCCCATTGCCGTCATCCTCATCATCATCGTCATAATCATTCCCATAATTTTTTTCTCTGTCTCTGTCTCTTTCTTTGTCCTTTACATAGTTTTTATTGTTATTGCTTCTTATTACGAGCAACAACAGTATTATAACATGAGCAAGATGGTGATTAAATCACCGAAAATCCTTTTTACGACATGTTTATATGAACTTTAAAACCTCCAAATGAGTCCTTGTCTCTTTCCTATACAAACATATTGTTATTATTGCTATTACTGTGTGTCAAGTAATATTTAAGCGACTACAATAAATCCAGACAGTTCTCCACTTGTACAGACAGACATTCTACCAAAATATCCTTTTCTTTCTTTCATTTCTTTCTATACATAACTTACATACCTATAATCTTTTTGTTGTGCACATTGCCTTTGCCTTTGCTCCTGCTGCTGCTCAGTTGTTATCGGTGGCTTGAAAGAAAAAGATTTTTTTTATATATTTTTTTTCTTCCCTTTTACTACCAGCACACATGCGTTTTCCTAGTCAATAATATTAACCTTTCCTTTTTCCTTCGTCTAACATCACATACATGCATGCCACACAATGTTAGATAAATTTTTTTTTCTGTATAATAAAGCAGGAAAGTGGAAAGTGGGAGCTGTGTGCTTTTGCTTTTAAGCATCCACATAGAACTCATACAATATGTTGACTGAAATTTAAATTTTCCTTCTTTCAATCCTTTGCTCTCTCGACAAGTGTTTTCTGATGCATTCCCAAATCATGTTAGAGGCGGGTTACAGTGCACTCGTCGTCCATCCATATATTCACCAAAAAGCATGGCTGCTGTATAGATATGTTTCATTACACACGCAACACCACCACCACCACCACCCAACTGCAGTCATCTAGAAAAAAAACAACACGTGTAATTATAATAGAAACATTGCGCTTGAACTGCAGAATTTCATAAAGAAAAGGCAATCACGCGAAGATGCACACTTTCTCATGACTTGCTTGGCTTACAAATCCATTCTTAAAATGTTTATGCCCGTGAAATAAAGCTTATAAACGGGGGCTACATGCATGCATGTAGGTATATATGTGGGTATACATACATGTATCTCTCATCAAATAGGCATATAGGCTTATCTATATGCCAAAGGATTGCACCTTCTGACTGGAATGAGAAGCAACCATAATCTCTTTTCTATTGTTTCTCTGGTGCTACTATTTTGTGTGAGTGGCTGAGATAAAGAGTCTAAAGGAAATCACTCAAGATTCGTTGAATTTGAGCAGTTGCCTGTTTTTCTTGCCTGGCTTCTACATCGGTTTCTCAGTTTCCCTGTGATTCCGACCATTTATCATACTGTTCTTTGAGCATATTTGAATTGGTATATAAACATTATACCAGGCTATTACATATTATTTGGCTCGTACACATATCCAAACACAAATGTGAATTAATATATCTGCTAACCATTTCATTTTACCTCCCTTTATTGGTTATTTTTATCTCTCTAATACCGAAAATTGATTTAGTCACTTGGAATTATTGTTTTTATCCATTTTTTAAAGCATTTTTTTTAGATTTGAACCAACACCTACGTAGCATCAACTTAGGAATCCCATGACTATTCAATCCACACAAAAATCATGGGTTCCAATGTGTTTTCTTTGCCGCCATATGTAAAAGTGTAAATGGAATGAACATATTCAAAAATAATAATAAAAGATAAAATTTTATATGAACAAATATAATATATCTCAGGGATGTAAACAGTAATTGAGCATAGAACAATAATATTTGCCTCAGTAGCCATAAATAATTGTTTCCTTTAAGAAATTGACATGTATAACGGGAAAAGTGGGTCCCAGTACTACTTTTAAGCTACAAACTTCTACACCTGAAATTCTACAAAATCGCATCACCTAGTGGCATTTTGGCTAAGTAAGCTGTTTCCGGAATTTCCTTTGAGGCCTACAATATTGGTAATTTGAGTCCATGCCATGGTTTATCTTACAGCTTCAGACAGAATTTACATGCGTGAAAAAAATAGCACACAATAATACATGCATAACGGCAAGTAGCAGTTAACATTGAATGTCTTCGGGGAAAAAAATATTAAACCGTGTACTTATTCTATTACCAACTTACTACCTTAAAAAATACAACAGAGGAGGTCTCACGCATACAGTTGAAAAGCTATAGCTGATCATCTAACAATTGATATTGATAACTACTACATTGAGTGTCCGGATTACATATTAGATAAACAACGAAAAAAAGTATTTGAAATACGACAAAAATTCTCATAAAAAAGCGTAATAAATGCATTGCTGTGTCTAAACGTACACCTTCTACTAGTAATCATTATAAAGTTAAAACCTTAAGTAA
>JAHZNC010002821.1:0-16612 GCA_027744095.1 Zhuqinia jingwanae | reverse complement strand
TGACAAGCAAGGGAACGTGCATGTACCCGTGCAGCAAGCTAAAGGGATCGGATAGATAGATACCTAGATAGACAGATCGGGTGAAAATGATCCTTTTACATCTTTGTAGACGTCTAACATTAACATTGGTTGGTAGGGAAGAGAGCCACTAGAAAGTTGTCTTCTAGGTACACGACTTTTATAATATGTGCCTATGTATTTTTTTAAGAGCGTCTCAAATATAACGGCACATGCAAACCCTGTACCCGTCCAGTGCACATGCTTTTTTCAACAGCACAAGAAAAAACGGGATAAAAAAACGGATGCGTTGTTGATACCACTTTAGGTACTTGTATCTTATGTGTAATTGGAAAAAGACTTGCAGATATGAAAAAAAACGTCTGACTGACTACCAAAGAAAAATAACCATGTGAAATGGTACAAGAAGAATAAAAAAGTGGAACGAGAAGCAGGAGAAGAAGAAGACGAGGGAAAAGGGGTAATATAATGATTGAGATCTTCCTTAGGAACAAAGCTACAAACAACCACACTACTACCAAGAAAAATACATAGGATCTCATCTCACACATCTTCTATAAAAAAATATAGTAAATTTGTATGTAAGATTAGCCATTAAGCTTGCTATACACACAAGAGCTTCAAGCTCAATAANAAAATATAGTAAATTTGTATGTAAGATTAGCCATTAAGCTTGCTATACACACAAGAGCTTCAAGCTCAATAATTTTACTGTGCAGATAGATAGATACTTGTTTTTCTTCTTCTTCTTCTTTTGGTTCAGAAGAAGAAGAAAACAAGCCAACTTACTACTCAACTCACTCAAAAAAAAAGAAGTAAAGTAGAGAAGGAAATCTACTCTTTTTGAGATAGATTTTGTGATGTAGGTACCTACCTACAAGTAGGTATATGAAAGATGAACGGTGCTATGCGTTATATAATTTTTTTCCCCATTTTTTCCCGTTACAGTTATTATATATAATTCTCAACGCATTCTCTCATGAGATGAAATGGACGAGCACATAAGTTCATAGAGATGAAAGACGTTCATCCGTAATGAAATTGTTTGTCTTGCTTTCGCCTCACTGACGCAACACCGTGCTATCTGCCATGAAGCCTCGCCGTGACCAAGGATTTCCCAAGAAAAATAAAGAACTCCATATTATATATTATTGCTTGACTGAGTGTTTTACTACTACATGATACAGAATACAGACACGGACAATGTTTTCTTAGTATTTATTTCTATTTTTCTCGATCATCTATGATATTTATGCATATAAGCAGAAATATAACTTTTTCACGTGTTTTTTTTTACCAAAAGAGAGAAAAAATTTCACTCACCGGTGGTGGGGGTGTGTGTATCAATAATGATGTCATTAATAATACATTTTTTATTATATAAATAAAATAAAATACACACAGAGGGATAGCCATAATGAAGCTATAACATCGATACAATAATAAATACATATCCTACACCAAAGTGTGCCAATTTATAAATATAATTTTTTTTTATCTTTGTTCTCTTGTGCACATTTCTCTTTCATTTTTTTATGTTACAAATTACAAATAATTTCACAATGTTTTCCCAACCAAACTTATGTTCTACTAAAAAGGAGTAAACAAACAAACAAACATGAAAATAACCTATAATTATATATCATAATCATTATGTCAACTAATAATTATAGTGTGATGATATTTTTTGTTTTCGGAATTATGAACAGTAAAAAATATATCGTTAGAATGTTTAATTTTAAATAGGAAAAGATGAAAAAAAAATTACAAGCAAACGAGCGGAAAATTAATTTGCTGTTAAATGGCCATAATGTGAATGTTTGTCTACAAGCTTTGCAATTATAAATCTATTTTTAATTAAATATACATTTTATGTACAGTCAGCACAAAGAATTTGCATAAATTATACCGTTTATTATCAAGTATTTATTATTTATACATTTTTTTAAAAACTACATATGCATGCAAAGCTCATGGACATGGATGAATAAGCATCCCCATGTTTATAGCTTGTCAACAAAATGGTAAAATTACGTGCATCAATGACAACTTTTAATAGGATAGAAACTGGAGACGCTACCTACATATTTTATGGGTTTCCTTTGCAAATTGCATCGTATTACTTATTCCCAGTCCTATTCTTCTCTCCCTTTGCCCTACATCCATCCGTTTTGGTTTTTACACAGCAAAACTGTGTCCTTTCCCTATTCCCAAGAGATTAAATGCACAATGTACAATATTACATATAATACGCGCGCATTCATTTATACATCCAGACACACATGCCTACTTTAACCTCTCACTGTATAAGGATATTATGTATGTATTAAAGGGCAATGTGGTGGTTATTGTTGTATGACCAACCAAAGAAAAAGCAAGATGCAATAATACATACTCTCTACAAACTGCAAAATAAGTAGAACGAACAAGTATACAAAAAAGAAGCAGTTGGGGGATATGAGAACAACAACAAGAAAATGGGAACAACGACCAGCAATCCCACTACCATCGTCATCATCATCATACCACCACCACCACCCCCACCGCCACTTCCAACATCACCAAAAAAAGAAAGCAGAAAAAAAAGTAATGAAAGGGCAGCTAAGGGAAAATCCAGTAAACAATGATGATAAAAGGAAATGACAATGAATATTGAATCTCTTTCCTTCTCGCTCTTGGACAACAGAGAAGCAAGAGAGTAGTAGCAGTGGAAGAAGAACTGGAATACATACAATGATAAGATATATTTAGGCATCTCTTTATATATACAAAAAAATATATATAGCAAAAATGTACATAGAAAAAAGAGAAGCAATTTTATTCAGGAAGGAATTTTTTTTAACGGAAAAAAGTGCAAGCAGCAACGGCAGCCCGGTCGAACCGACGAAAGAAGAAAGAAGAGAGAGAGAGAGAGGGACGAGGGCTTTTCCACAGGAAAATCTACATCCGTCCGGCATTTCATTTCTTCGTTTCATTCTCGCTCCGCATAATGCTCACACAACGTTCCGTAATGGATTGTACATAAAAATGTGAATACCAAGAATGCATGTTTTATGTATCATCCAAAGGAAGAAGAAAAAAGAGATACTACCCAAAAAAAGTATACACTTCGATTCAACAAAGGTCCAAAATATATGTATATAAAAAAGTACATGCTACACATATGTATATAATAATGCATGCATAAATGAAAAAAAAGAAGAAGAGCGTTGAGTTGTTTTGATAGAAAAAGAGAGGAAAAAGATGAAGTAGCAAATCTTTTAGTATTTTTTTCCCTTGACTTTATATATTATTATATTCCCTAGTCGTAAAAAAACCTTTTTATGGCATAGACAGACATGGATAAATTCAGTTACAGAAGAAGAGAGATGCATGCTTTGTTTTTCTGCGTCTATTTTTTGATACCCTTTTTATTTAACATGTTTCTCTTCTTCTGGACTACAAAAATAGAGGAAAAAACACATACACTTCACCACACACACACACACACACACACATCCACAATTTTCTGGATGGCATATGAGTATCAAGGCTCAACTCTCACAAAATCATATCACACATGAGCCATCACAATTCACCACACTGTACCAACTTTCATGTGTGTGTGTGTGTGTGTGTGTTTTCAGTTGTCTTTTCTTTTTATCAAACTTTATGGTATACTTATGTAAGTAAAGTGTGCACTTGTGTAAGCATAATAAGATCCTGTTTATATCCACATTTAACTGGCACAAGGGTGGGCGATATATATACTTGTCTAAATACATAATATAAATACTAACCATATAAGTACTATTGTCGTGTTATATGTATATGAGATTTTCAAAGGAAAATAAGCTGCATTTTCATAAAAAAGGAATAAAGCATAAAAGAATACATATACTAATTCAAGAAGCAGCAGTAGAAAAGCGTGTGTTTTGGTTCCATGCAGCCGCGTTTATACATGTTCAATGTGCCTCCAACTTTTTTTTTAGCTCTTTAGATGAAAAAAAGTGTAGATGCAAAGCTACATACATTTATAGCAGTAAGTGGACCGTGCCAGCTTGAAAATTTTTTTTTTTGGACACACTTACTTTTGCTTCAACATTTAATAATATTTCTTCTACTCCGTCTCTCTCTATCTGGTAGTAGCTTTTTTTGCAAACAACACAAAGTTTAATAACAAACCTACTCTGTACTACTATATGTATTAGTAGTAGAGATTTTTTTAGAGCTCAAAAACTATTCAAAATATCATCATCCTCCTCCTCCTCCTTCTCCTCATGACCATATTACTGCTACTACCAAGTATAAGTTTAACTTTGAGTGAATAATTGCATAAAAATGATTCCTTTTTACATAATATTGCAAAAAAGTACCTACTTTCCATAAAACATTTTTTAGCGTAAAATGAGCTATATGGATAGACGGAGAAAGTAGTTGCCCTGCTTTATTCCTTCTTCTACTTCATCCTTGGCATATAATATGTAATATTATACACAGCAGTATGTTGTATGTTGGTGTCCTTTTTAGAATATAAATTGAAGGCAAAATGTGAAACTACACAAAAATACATGGATATATACATATATATTTTTTGTACAATTCGTCACACAATTTTTTGGAGCATACCAAAAAAACACTGCAGTATAACAACGGCAGTTATTATCATTATTATTGTTATATATTTAGTTGTACTAGCACTGCGTTTGAAAGTAAAAATAGATTATCCAAAAAAGCTAAAAGGCAGCTTGGCCTGCATCATACATATAACAGGAGGAAAAGGATACGCGTCTGAGGATGAAGGACACAAAGAAAAAAAACATACATTATGCAAATGTCACTATTTTTTTAGGTTATCACTTCTTGTTCTTAAAAGATATTTCATGTAAGGACTAAAGTTGAAAGTATATGTAGTAGCCTCACTACTACTCATACTCATCTCTTCTGAACATACCATCAAAACGTGCTCTGGATTTTCTTTTTCTAAAAAAAACTGCATTTCAGAGATTATGGTTGAGGTTGATANAAAAAAAACTGCATTTCAGAGATTATGGTTGAGGTTGATACAACATTTACAAGGATATGTAGTAAGCCTAGTAGTTGTGATGATGATGATGATGATGGTGATATATGATTTCCTATTTCATGAGGCACGCTACATGAAATGCACTTTCCCTCATATTCGCAAAATAAAACCGGATTTTTTGTATTCTTCTTCTTCTTATCATGCCATGCCAACCTCATATATAATATGCCAACCTCACTTTTCTTTACTGTTTTTGTGGCTAATAATATTGGCAATGGCGGGTGAAAGGATACAAGTACAAAGAAGAGTGCATGTGAATTTCAAATTGAAACGTGGAACGTGCATAACATGTTGCTGCTGTTGGGCGCACTCTCTCACAAAACACTAAAAATCTAACAAATAAAAATAATAATCTAATGCAATCTGCATTTATGCACGCATGCCTGCTCCCCTTTCATTGTCAGATCCAAAAATTTGTGCAGACACGAAAGGCAAGACGCGCAGCAACAGCAGCAACAACAACACGAGCTTGCTAGCTGTAAATGTACAGTATTGTCATTGTTGCAACATGAATAGTTTCTTTTTTTGTATTGTATTTTATTTGTTTTGTGTATCCCATTTCTTCTACTCATCTTTCTGGTGATATGCACAAGTACATACAACATTGCATTTACTAAACGTACGTGACTTGATATTCCCCTGTCATACGTTCCCGTTTTTTATTTTTTTGGGGGCTTTCTCGTAATTTTTCAAGGTTTTCCCCAACACAATCACTATGTCACTTTTACAATGTTTAAAAAAAGAAAACCTCCACATTTAAACATGCATTACAACAAGAGATGGGACATGAGAGACGCTTCAGAAAAATAAAATGTGTAAAAAAAATTGTCGTTACAATCAGAAAACATGCTACACTGCTATTTTCTTTTTCTTTTCTTTTTCATGAAAGTCTCTTCAAAACAACTCACGTTTTTTTTCTGACAATTTTTTTTTCTTGGAAAAAATTCTTTTATTCGTGCGTTTTCTTAGCATTTGAATGAGCAAAAATGGGAAGTCATGGATAAAAAAAGGAGGCATAGTGGGATGATAGTATACACTCTTTGTAGCAAGTTGACTGGAGTGAAAGTGTGTGGATGTGTGTGTGTGTAGTACAGCTTGAAAGATGCTCTCGTGGGCTGTAAATGCGTACAAAGACGTGTGTGTATAGAACCGAGTGTATTTTGTAGCTGTCACATGAAATGGATTCAGCTTCAGCGACAAAAAAATATACGTTCTCACAATGATAACAAGTATATATGTACTTTTTTTGTGAATATAGTTTTTTTTACTGTGCCTTATTATTATACTGTGCGTAGTATTTACTTTATATCTGTAATTCAAGAAGGAAACAGACATGATTTCACAGCCTTTTAACAAGTGCTATTTCGTTTTAGATGTAGTAAAAAAAATGTCTGTTGGAGTACTTATTTTTTTTTAGGAATAGGAAGGAAACCACAAGAAAAAGGGGTAAAATAAATGTATATACATATTTCATAGTACAGTGCACTCTCCTCATTTCAAATAATTTTTAAAGCTTTTTGTGAGTTGACTTGGGAGTTGACTTACTGAGAGACTGGGGCAAAATGAAACATGTGAAAATGTATACAGCAAAAAAAAGCTTGTGTGGTATATAGCAATAGCAGCTTATTCCTCTTCTTTTTTACTCAAAATAATAATAATATAACCACAGAAATTCATAGTTCATTTTTAATGTTTCACTTTCAGTCTGTCTTCATCCTTTATATTTTCTGACTGGCTTGGCTTCCTTTCTCCACTTTATCCTCTCCCTCTCTTTTCTGCCTTTTATATTTTTTCAAGTTGCGTAAAAAAAGGACGAAACGCAATATCATGTCATGAGAATGACGTCGATGAGAGAGACACTTGAGAAGAATGAAAGTGCCTATTTTCCTCAAACAGAATGTGAAAATATAATTCAATGTCACCCCAAAAGAGAAAAAATTACTATACACACATTTTCTAACTACATCTCGCACTACATACGCCACTCACTATTCTTTGTTTTCCCTTTTCATTAAAATTTTTTTTGTTGCTACACAGCAAAAATCCAATGGACCAGATTTTTATAACCTTTTCTCTTCTTGACTAGCTAACTAGAACTCTCTCTCTCTCTCTCCCAATTCTTCTTCTGCGGTGGTGATGGCGATGATGGTGTTGAATAACATTACAAAACAAAGCTGTTCTACTACATACATAGGTAGGTAGTGCACGTTGACGGTTAATCAACATTTCTGCATCACCACTGGAAAAGTAAGCAGAGTGAGACAATAAATTGTATAGCGTATTAAAAAACAAATCTTGTAAGCGCATCGGGAAAGAAGCAGGCTATACATGTTCTTGAGTTTTTTGAGAGTGTTGAAGGCATGTCATGCCCATGCAGTATACAATAGCAACGTAAAAACAACAGAGTAATATTATGCATTGCATTTTCATTCACAATTTCCATTTTATATTATTTGTCTCGTCTTTGTCAACTCCATCATCAGAAAGAGTCTTTAGCTCAGCTTCGTTTTTTTTTGTGTTCTTAGTCATCATATAGCATTGTCGTCGTCCTCTTCTGCTCCCGTCACCACCATCCATACTATGGCATTGTAAACTTGTGTATATCTAACAAACTCACACATCAAATTTCAACAAAATCTCGTTTGTTCATATATTTTATACACTTAGATATATTATACGTCGTTTGTTCCCTGCCTATTTACATGCATTGACTACACAACGCACACCACACACTCAAAAAAAAAACTTTTCCATTTTCACAATCACAACATCATTTTCTTTCTCTTGCTTCACCATATACATACATGGGTATACGGGTGGTGGTGGTGGTGGAAATATATGGATAAAAAAAGTGTGTCGTTCTCTGTGAACCTCTTCCTTCTTTTTACGCTCTTCACTCTCACGCAGCATAGTAGTATACAGATTTTTCCCCTCAAAATGAGTTCTGGTAATTTTACATGTAGCTGAACACAAACACAAGCAAAACTCGTTATATCCTTTTGTGAGAGAGTGTGCGTCTACTTTCAGATCATTTTGGTTATGTGTGTGTGTGTCCTTGTTTACATTTCTTTTTTTCCAGTAAACTCATTTGCACAAAAACAAGTAGAATGAGAAAGAGAGAGAGAGAGCGTGGAATAATGATTATGATGTTACTACTCCTATTGATATTTCTTTTTTTCCAGTAAACTCATTTGCACAAAAACAAGTAGAATGAGAAAGAGAGAGAGAGAGCGTGGAATAATGATTATGATGTTACTACTCCTATTGCCGCCGCGCCGAGAAATATGAGAATGAGAACTACTTTATACACTTACTTACCCACACCATCATCATCATCCCAGAAGCTACGTATACTGCTCTCTCTCTCTCTCTCTCTTCATTTTCACTCTTTTACAAAACGCAGCTCGTTTTTTTCTTCTTTTTTACAATAACTTTTCTTTGTTTTTCTGGCTGTTTTACAAAAAAAGGAACATAAATTGTGTAGTGTAAGCGGGACACAACAAAAAGAAAACTGAAATGCAATCAGACGAGATGAGCAACGTATATATATATATTCGCATAATATTGTTTGTGTGTGCGTGTGTGTCCTCATCTCGTGTCATGAAAAAATATATGTCCTTTTTTGTGTGCTACATACGAAAATTATATCCGCAAAAAAAATAAAAGAAAAAAATATCTGCCTAACCTCAAAAGTAGATTTATAAATAGGTAATAATAAGTGTATATAATATATATAACATATATAGATATATTTTTTATTATTACTATTATTATTATTATACTTTGGTCGTGTTACTGCTTTTCCTTGTCGAGCTGCGCTGCGCTACTTATATTTTTTGTAGAATGAATACAAAACACTTTCTCGTTTCTTCTTATTACCCAACGCTTTTTTTCGACATCACGGTGGTGTCATTGCCTTTTTTTCTCTTCACGACACAGTATGCTTGTACGCTGTACTGTAATATTTTGTTGTTGTTGTATACATTCATGTATAAATATTAGCAGTCATATGGATATATGGTTTAAAAAAATATGTACCCGTATATATATTTTTTATACATATTTCTCTCTCAACAACCTGAAGCCTTTTGCTAGCAGCTACTCCAAAAAAAGAACCAAGAGTCGTCTCACCATCCTCATCATCATCATCATCATCGCTCGACTGCCACTTACATCTTAAACAGCGTGAGAAGTCTCGACACAGGATGGAAAAAATCGAGTCACTTTTCTTCTACGTACATCATTTGCAGCGCTTTCTCGCCGACAAATCTCATCTTCTTCCTCCTTCTCTCTACTTTCTCTATACTCCTGTTTTTTCTTTCGTGTAGTTTGTTACTCTCTCTCTCTCTCTGCTTGTGCTACTACATACTACTACTACTACACTTCTCACACTCTTGACTTGTCTCCTCTTTTTTCAACCACTAGCATCACCCACAATATCACATATTAGAGTCCTTTTCTCTCTTTACCTCTTTCAACAAAGTATATACATTTCTCTTGATGATGATGACGATGACGATGAAGGGTAAAATGACAATAACTATGTGCTTTAGGTAAGATGGCGCAGTTTCGTACAACAGACGCATGGTAATGATGATAGGTTACACGGTGCATATGAAGTGAAAAAAGGAAATGGGAGACGAGACATTTTGATATTATGTTTTCTGTCGTTGCCGTCGTCTCCTTCTCGTCAGGTTTCTGCAAAAACTGGGACCAGCACTATAAATACATACGTAAATGCGAGCGTTATTAAATCCTTTTTTTCTTTTCCTCTGAAGTAAAAATAAACCTTCTACTCACATTACCAAGCATGTATACAGGAAAACACCCTGATGAAAAAAAAACTTGTGCGTATTATTAGTGGTGGTTCACAAAGATTTATAACAGTGTATCCAGGTGGTGCGATATAGTTAACACTCTGTCACGCTTATAAACACATACCTACTAACTCCATACATTTTATATACACGCATTTACTTTTTCCGCCGTCTTTGCACATGTAATCGTGCGAATGACATGCCAAACACATTTACTTTTCCTAAACATTAAATTTACATACACATCATCATCCTCTTTTATATCCTAACAAGGCCAATAATATAATATACCTAACTATATATATTTACAACACGTACTGTAAATGAGAAAAAATAATTTAAAAACTTGTTAGCGTGTACACGCTCCCAAAATGCATTTACTTGCAGTAGTAGCAGCACTCAAAAGTTTTATAGTTTTAAATTAATATTATATTTTCTGACGATGATGAACAAGAAAATAGGAAGCCCGCATTCTCAAATCATTTTTAGAGGTATGAAACAGGGAGAGATAGAGGAAAAAGAAGGAAAAGAGAGAGCACAAGAAGAAGAAGATGAAGAAGGGGTAAGAAAAGTTGGTGGTGCCCGGAAGCCCTTTGGTTTCCTTATTCTATCATCATCAGGATATTATGACAGTCGTGTCCCAACAAGAAGTTTTTTACCCTTTGGAGAATAGCCTAAAAGCTGGGGGGAGAGAGAGAGAGCAAGAGCAGAAGGGAAATAGTGTGCATGTAAGAGAAAGTAAGAGTTATAAATGAGAAAAATAAGAATACTACAACAATAAGTGTAGATATATATACAAAACATGTAATAATACACCTCTCCTTCTTCTCCTTCACCATTTTCTCATCTCATGTTCTTCATCTTGAGTGGGCTACCTTACGACAAGTAGAAAATACATAGGCACTACTACTACACACTGCTGCTCCTGCTTTCTAAAAACAAATTACTAAGCTTGCACAACACATCAGCAGCAGCCCATCAGTTTCCTTTGAGAGTTACTACTGCTGCTGCTGCTCTTGCTACTACAACTACCACTTCATAAGACAACAACTTTTTTTAGCGTTGTATAAAAACTGAGTGAGTGAGAAGAAGATGGAGAAATAAGAGGAAAAAGACCAATTGTGTGTATTTTGTGCAGAAAGAAAAGTAGCAACAGAAGAGAGAAAACCCAAGTTTTTTTAGTTACTTTTCTCTATCGCTATATACATAATACATTGAGTATAATATAAACCACGTTCTGCATACAACAGAAAGATAAAAAATAATACTAAACAACTTTTACGACTGCTACTTTCCTCAGTGTTGTAGTAGTAGCAGTAGTAAAGCTAATGTAGTTAGTTAAGTTTATAATATAGAAATGGATGATAGGATGATGATTCCTGCTGCTATACTACCACTACTCGACTATTGCTACTACTTCTGCTGCTGGGTATAGTAGAGAGTATAGTATGCAGTTTCCTTCCAGCAGCATCATGCATCCATAGATAGTAGCAGGTAGCACAGCAAGTTGTAAATACAACGGAAGTTAAAGTCACAAGGTGAATTGTTAATGTATTTTATGCATGGCATTTGCACTTGGTTTGATGATGCTATTCCACCGACAGACTATACACCGATGCTGCTGTGCTGATATTGATGATGATGTTGATAATGATTATTCCTAGGGGGTATATTTTAAAAATCGTGCTGCTCTGCTGGGCTGCTCTCTGCCATGCTGCACTCTATCTGTGTGTAAAAGTTAAGAGAGTTGTTTGTGTGTATAAATGAGAGTGATGCATGGATACATCAACTGGAGGAAAATACATGGGGGCACACAAAAAAAAAAACTCATCGTCACAGTAGTAGGAGTAGTAAGAAGAAGAAGACTTAATTTACTTACTTTAAAGTTATATAAAGAGTAAATAAATATATTGCATTCTCTATCTCTCTCTCTCTCTCACTCTCTCTGGTGGCGTTCCTAATTAAATTGAAAGATAACTTGTCTCCATCTTTTAAATTTTAGTTTTGTGAGGCTGTTATATTATGGAGGAAGATGATGATGCTACTTTGTCGGTGTTCATGTGACAGTAAATGAGAAAATTCTCTGTCTAGAAATAAATACATGTATGCATGCATACCTACTTGGCAACAATCATTAATTTACAAGGTTAGTACTTTCTCTCTGCTGCTTCTTCAAGATGAGTTTGTTCAGTTGAGAAGATTGCACTTTCCCCCTTTCAAAAATAAGAGCTGAAAATTAAAGCGTGTTTTTTTTCTCTCGAGTTGATGACTATTGAGAATTCAATATTAGCGCAGTAGTATATATCAAAAAGCATATAGTAGACTCTGCTTGTATTTTTTTTGTCAAAAGTAGTTCCAAATAAATACCCGCTCTCGCGTATAGGTATATAATATACAATCTAGTTGGTTTTTAAACTTATTTCTTTGAGCCAAGATTAAAAAGTAACATTGCTTCTTAAATTACACTCTTTTAGCCATGCACTTATTCTCTTATATTGTTTTGCTATACTATGCAATATATAGATATAATGCAGTACTAGTACAAATATTCTTGCGCATTAACAATACAATCCAATGCATTATCTAAAAAAAACCCGATGAAGAGTGAGAGAGTGTGGAAGGCCAGCAAAGAAAGAAAATGCAAAAAAAAAAAAAGTTTACAGACGGCGGGAAGACTTTTGCACTATATTTGTTTTTTTGCACAGTCACATACCAAAATGGATCTCTTCTTCTTTTTACTCTCCCTCGCTCTCCAAAAAAAACCGATCGATAATAGTATTTGTTTAAGTACCCATATCTATTTTTGTTTGAAAAGAGTATAATTTGCTTATGCAATACTACTATAGGTGCTTACAGTACATATATTTTTATATTTTTATTCTATATTTATTTTACAAAAGGAGTGAATATTTTTGTTTGAAAAGAGTATAATTTGCTTATGCAATACTACTATAGGTGCTTACAGTACATATATTTTTATATTTTTATTCTATATTTATTTTACAAAAAGAGTGAAAAAAATCAACTGAGTAGTTGGAGGAGGGAGAGAAATTCAAGTCTGTGCCTGAATTGTAGATAGAATCTGACTGCTGCCGAGAGTAAATATATATATTTTTATTTTCACAAAAATAAACTCAAACAAAACATAACAAAACCAAGTGTATATTTACAGATATACACGTATGTTTTTTCACAATGACAAAAGGGGAAGAAGCAACAACAATGTTTTAAAGTGTCTCGTGGGATGTGGATGATGTGGAGTACCAAAAAGCAAAAAAATAAATTGAACCCACGACCACCATATATTCTCTTTTTCCTCCTCTTTTCCCAGTAACTTGTGTACATATATACTGTGTGTTGTGTGGTGATTTGGTGGTGGCAGTGGCATGGCGTGGTCAGCAATTTGAGTTGTCTCTTATTTCCTTTTATTTCCTACTCGTAGAACTTGATTTATTTAAATATAAACAAAAAGCAAAACTTGTTCTTCTTCTTGCTACTATATACTTGTTCATTTTTTTCTCTCTTTTTTCTGAATATAAAAAGGTAGTATATTAGCCATGCTTTCAAGCTGTGTGATGTTCTTGCAGTCTCAAAACCACCACGTTCTATTTGCTTTTTGCATACAGGACAACAGCAAACAACAAAACTTGTAAATTTTTTTTATTAGAAAAGAAAACAAAAACCAAATCGCAATAGCGAAAGCAAACGAAAATGTGCACATATATACATATTTTTATACATACATGATAATATAGTATTAGTAGTACATATTATCTTACATCTAAAATTGATTTAACTAATGTAGTCGTAAATACACACAACAACAGCACAACAGCCGAGTAGAGAGTGGAGTGAAAAGGTCTCTTCTTCTAGGAAAAAGGGACTCGCACTCTGTGTGTTGTGCCACTTTCTTTCGCATTTACCTATATACCATTTACGTGTCATTGTCACCAATAACCAAAATTGAGAGTCTGGTGGCGGTGGTGATGGTGGTAGCAGCGGTAGGCCCATAGTTTCTCATAAAGATAACGGTCACAAAAAATGTGTGTGTTTGTTTTGTGTATGGATGCTTTTTGCAGAGCATATGCATTCTAGAGATACTGTTAGTACACAGGCGGGTCAAGTTCTTTTGCTCTGCTTTTCGTGTTACCACAACCACCTACCACCGCTCTTGTTTTTTTTGTGACCGTCATGTTCTTGTTGTTGGAGCACTAGTAGCCATGCACAATTTTATTTTAACTTGGCCCTTTTCTTCTTTCTTTCTTTTTTTTGCAAAAATATGAGAAGAGAAAAAACAACACATGTTTGTGAATAATGCATAAACAGTTTATTTATATAAAACAAAAAAAACTGCATATAAATGTAAAAGGACGTTGACTTTTTCGGCCGTTCTGGGGCTCCAACTCCCATTTTTCACTTTTCTTGTAACCGACACATGTGTGAGTGTGTATTTGTAAAAAAGCTTATAACATACCAGTAAAATTTAATTTATTGTATAAAATATATATAAACTGTGAATTTCAAACATTTTCGTCAACATGAGGAAATTAGAAAAGTGAAAAAAAGGAGAAATGTATATGTCCTCTATCTAATATGTGTTATCAACCGTACTCGGTAAACAAGTGAAACGGTTTTTTTTTTTGGACAAAAGGCGACAAACTTCATTCAATCAA
Source organism: Zhuqinia jingwanae (assembly GCA_027744095.1). NCBI lineage: Eukaryota > Metazoa > Arthropoda > Collembola > Entomobryomorpha > Paronellidae > Zhuqinia > Zhuqinia jingwanae. Next base: position 2,039 of record JAHZNC010002821.1, on the reverse strand, counting down.
ATCGTAGAAACAAGCTAAGAGGAAACGAGAAGAGATCAGTAGAATAAAAACCGATCCTCTTCTTGGTATAACAGTAAAAGTGCGTAAATTATTTTCTTTAGAATATCAAACAAGACAGTTTGATTGCTTGTGTAAGTTTGTTTGTATCTCTTTGTCCCTGTCTCCGGTGTCACATAAAAGAACGTAGGTACATGGTGTGCTTGTTTAATGTAAATGTAAAACGAAAGTGAAAATTGTAAGTTTCTTAACTTTTTGCTTACACGCGATACGCTGCGGGAAAGTCATGGATCAAGTAATCAACTAAATGCAACAAACAACGTACAAATTTATATTATATTTATGTGTACATATAATTTATTTATATAGTATTTCATGCACGCTTGCTTTTACTTAACATACATACACACTGATTTGTCACATAATGCTAATGGCATGACCACGCTGTTTCATCGTAAATAGTTAGCAACTTTGTATTTTGGTTCGTTTTAAAATGATAGTAGCTAGGTATGTTGTGTCGCATTTGTAATGTAATCATAAGCACACAAAGAGGGTAAATACGTCGACAAATGCTTAAGTAAAAAGTTGTCACGGACTACTGCGACGCAAAAAATAGAGAGACTTTTGACTGGTTGGAAGCTTATTTTTTTTACGGAAAATTTTCAGTGTAACATACGACATGCGTATATATAATTCCATCGCATTACATAATATATGTAAATGGTATTGGTAGATAAATAATACTGTATATGCAAATATGCTACTATCTACCTACATAAATTTATTATCTTTATACTATTTTATATTTAAGGTAAATTTTTATATATAAAAAAATTAGTTTAGCTTGACTAGTAGACTGGCGGGTGAAAGTTATGCAAAGGAAAAACTTTATTATATGCACACAGCAATTTTATTATTAGATTACGTTTATTGCAGCTCAACTATCGCATTAGCTAATTAATAAAGTTATTCCAGGAAATAAGTTTTACTGCTTGGTGCTTGCTTCTGCTGCCGCCACCATTGTATTAGCAGAGTAGTAGTAGTCAAACAAGCTTAGAGAGAGAGAGTAGTCAAGTGTTGTGGCAATATTATTATAATATTTATGCATGCTCATTTTTTGTGTACTTGTTCTATTACACATGCAGGGAAAAGTTGGAGTACATAATATTATGTGCACATACACGTCCGGCCTTTCAAAATTGAACTTGAGTCATGAAACTGGAAAAATCATATCGGTGGAGAGTGGAGCGCCGCCGAAGCGGTAATAAAAATTGCAGCAGAAGAGAGAGAGAGAGAGAGAGAGAGAGAGAGAGCTGCGTACATTTAAATGAGAATGCCAGCGAACAGAAGCAGCAGTAGCAACGCCAGTAGCTACTAGATTTAATAGTTGAACAAGGTTGTTATTGCAGGCTGCTGTGCTGCTATGCTGTTGTGTTGATACTGCTGCTACTGCTGCTGCTGTGATACAACACGATTTTCCCCATAATGAATTCTTTACTGATTTGATTCATGTGCAAATTAGGGGAAAGCATGGAAGCGAAATATGTATTTTTTTTTATTATGTATATTTCATTAGACAATTTTGTTCGCATTGCTTTTTTTTAAACCTTACACTAATACATGCATAAATACTATAATATGCTTACATGAGCGCTTATATGTATATTTTATGTATAAAAAATGCATGCACTATTCCAAATTATAAGACTTGTAAATATTATAAGTTTAGAGGGATGTGTACATTTGCATACCTATTCAATGATATATATCTGTGATCCTAATGGAGAAACTAAAAAAAAGTGGTTTTTTACTAAAAAAAAATTGATCGATAAGTAAGTAGCTTAAAGCATGTCATCTAATTTCAGGGAAAACATGGATTATAATAGGTATATAATTCCTTTTATAAATGGCCCGAGGATAATTGCATTTTATTTAATGTAGGCCATGAGTTTGTTTTTGAAGTGTGTTTGCTGCAAGCAGTACAAAATTAAATTCCGTATTATATTTATTTGAAGTTTACTTTTTTTAAGCTTTAGAATGGG